>JANHGB010040322.1:30652-43350 GCA_026283785.1 Coracopsis vasa | reverse complement strand
GTGTTTGCTAATAATATGATGGGATGCTTTGTCATGAAAAACCCTGGTATCATTTATCTGTTTCTGAACAGAAATTCTCAGTACAAATCTAATAAGGAAGAGGTAAAAAAAACCCTATTCTACCTCCCGTTGGAGGAAAAGGATTCATTTACGCAGAGAGATGAAAAGCACTAAGTATGTATTGCTTGGCAAAATGAGGAATTGTAGAGAACTGTCTTTATGCATCTGAAGGGTGTAAACATCAAAGAGGCAGAGGAGCTATTTAGAGCATTAGGAGGAGGCACATCAAGGAGACAAGAGCTGAAATTAAATGAACATCCTTAACTTAAAAATCATACTTCTGCCTGCAAATCTATTTCCTGGTATTGTTACTTGTAGCACTCTAATGAGTATAAATGAAGCTGATAGGAAAAATCTCATCTATTTTTCATATCGGATCAGCAGACCTTACTGTAAAGTTTATAAAGCCCACGTCCTGCACCTATTCCCAAAAATGTGGGAGAAAAGCATCCTTGTATTTCCCTCCTCACCTTTCTATTTCCAGCAAGGAATGATCAGTATGACGGATTACTTCCCCCCCCACTGAAGATTGTAGGCTGTCTTGGCTATTCTGGGATCCAACTCATTGTAGTTGTGTAGGTGTGACAGCTTTTACCCCAATAGATTGATGTGTTGCCAGTCCTTAATAACCCTTCTGACAAACAATAGCATCCTTGCCCACAACCCACAGGAAACTCACGCATGATCCTACAGGATACCCAAGCTTGTCTGCTTGGGATGCAGTTAATTGCCCACTGTCCCAAATGAAAACATCAGTGGGGGGAAAAGCTCTATAGGAAAAAAGCATCTTTGCTGTCATCAAGGCTTTGAACCACACTTCAGAAAGCTGCTGGGATCCCAAGGACAAAGTTCTGCTCTCCATTAGATCAGGCTGGCTATGCCCATCTGCAGGAGCGGGCCCTTCGAGCATAGAGCATGCCAGCACTGCAGGGGGCTGCACATCCCTATGTACGTGCTTGGATAATTGGGAATGTCATGGATCTGGAAGCTCACAGCTGAAAAGCATCATTTGGTTACACACTTCCACCTTCTGATTCCTACCTGACAGCCCGGGATAACAAGAGATGCCCCTCTCTATGCTTTCGTTTCTTAGTAAGCATTTTACATCTGACTGACATGAGGTGACACTGACAGGGGAGGACTCCCCACTCCCAGCCTCCCCTGAGAAATCCTCAAATCCATCCAGAAGAACTTTATTTTTCTCCCTGTTTTCAGCCTAAGGAGGATACTGGCCTCTGCTCCCATATTAGCCTTGGAAAAGCACTAGAGAAGAGGCTTTCTGTGCTCCCTCACTACCTCCAGTAGAGGTAAACCCCAAGGGAGCAGAGGCAACTACATTGCTAAGTCAGAGCACAGAGGCCATGGAGGTCATGACTTTCCGAACAGCCTCATCCCTTCAGTCAGAAACCAATTCATTATTAAACACAGTATTTCATGGGTGTAAATAAAAGGGAAGGGAAATGATTGCAATAAGCTTCTGGTAATGGCCAAGATTCACAAATAAATGTGTGATATTTTAACAGAGAACACATATTAATGCAAAAGAAATGTGATTTTTGTGAATGACAAGCTCTGATTTAGATTCCTGAGGTTTCCAGCCCTAAAGCATCATACAAACATTATAATGAAAAATGTTCAGAAGCAAATAGGCAATGATGAACTTTTGCGTGTAAGGGGGGAATTGCACTGCTTCCCATGCCCCCTGCCTGGGGGTCTCATGCTTGTTTACAGCCCAAACCATCAGATCCTAAAGGAATTGAGCATCTGATGCAATCACAGCTCTGTGCAGAGCCTGTGCAGCAGGATGAGGAAAGCTTATCTAAACAGGAGGAAAGTGGTTGTGGTGCTCAGGCACAGGGGTGAGGCTGGGAAGGGGACACAGACATTTGGGGCAGAGATGTCCCCATCCTTCCCTGGGCACCACCATGAGCATCCTGCTTCCCTCTGCAATCATCCTCCCCTCTGCAACCATTGCAGCAAGCTCACATAAACAAAGCACATGCCACAAACCACCAGTTTCAATCCTTAAGCAAAGCAAGGCCTTACCATGCTGGCATTAGGTGAGAAGACCACCTTCTTCAGATAGGCTATGGGGTTCCATGGCCCAGCAGACACATGGCCGTGCCTTCACTGGAGACCTGCATCCTTCCAGCTGAGCTCATAGAAAAGACTACTGCTCCTATGCTGAGCTTAAATAGGCTCTAGGCCCACGGATGGGGGCAGAGAACCCAGGTGATGCTAATCAGCATCATTAAAACCTGTTAGTGCCTGGCAGATTCATGCTCTGCCCAAGGCTTTGAACTCTGCCTGCCCCCACCAGCCATGATAAAGGTACAAGAGACCCTTTTCCATCCTCTGCAGGAGGAAATCTCTGCCTGGCAATTTCCAGCATGTATGGCTGAGGTTTGAGTGTCTTCAAGCTTGGTGCATGGGTCAGAAGCAGAAGATTATAAAAGCCCATTTCTGGCCTTAAACACTAAATCTTTCTTATCTTTTCTACCCTTTCCCCCTCCAGTGTGTTTGGATCTGATAGCCTGGACATGGCACTAGTACTCCAGACAGGGCACTGAGAAAACAAGCAGCTCCAGGAACCCCTTTGTCAGGGTAAGGAATAACTAGTTAGTTTTGAGGTTATTCCTTCTTTTTTCCTCTTGGCAACAAGAATTAGAAGACTAAAGTACTGCTTCAGCTTTCGGGTGACTGGGACAGACTTTTAATGATCAAGTTCTGTGATCACCCCTGCCAGGCTTCTCTTGCTGCCTGCATTTGGTGGGGGATGAGATCAGCTTCAGTAGTCAGTGGAATCAATGCACATAAGAACAAAATTGAGTCCATCTAACATAGAACAGGTAGGAAAGACCATTACAGAGCAGCAGTTTGGCAGGAGTTCCTACAGCAACAGGAAAATTCAAGGTGGTCAAACAATGGAAGGAGACCATCCAACACTCCCAAGTGTTCTCATGCTGAGCCTCTTCCTTCCTTTCACCTCCCCTTAACATGAGAACACCATTTTCACTGCAGGCTTTCATAAACTGCAGCAATAACTGGAGCAGAAAGGCAGTAACCTGCACAAGGGCCAGCACATGGCTGCATTACCTGCAGGAGAGCTGAAGAAGAAATCACCCTGCTGTGTGTTTCCTGATGCCGCAGGCTGCCACAGAAGATGCACCACGCCAGGGCATGCGGCTTGGTAAGTGAGAGATGGGTCCATTTACCTCAGGAGTGAATTTGGCCTGGGGCTGGTGCTATTTAGAATGAAGTTGGGCTCAGTGACCTGTGGAAAGCACTTGTTCAGCACCTGGTTCAGTTAAGAGCCCCATTTGCAAACAGTGAAATCTGGATGTTCTACCAACCAGAACACGTCCAAACTCTCTCAGAGTTTACTGCTGAAGTTAGGATTTTCCTGTCTCTTATTGAAATGGACTTTGTTTTTCAGTATGCATACCCATTCCACAGCACATTGCACTGTCTTCTAGATGAACATCCTTTCCTGAGTCCTTCCCTAAGAAGGATGAACATGAACATCCTCCCCAAAATCTCTGAGGCTCTTCTTGTGCTGAGCTGCTAAAGCAGAGGCACAAGAAAGATGCTCAGAGGGGAGGAGACCACAGCGGAGCAAGGAAAGCCAGGGTGTGAAAGCACCCAGCAGAGAAGAAAAGCTGGAAGAGGAATGTGTGAAAGACTGCCTTGTGCTGCTGGTCCCTGTGCTAGCAGGTCATGGAGAGCACGGTGCATCCTATGCAGGGCATCCAGACCAAAACCCAACAGTGCACACTAAAGCATAGCCAAAACAAAGGGCAGACTGTTGAATGAAGCCATTCAGGTGACAGGGGGACAGAGACACAAAGCAGAGGAGTTAAGTGTTCCTTAGTGACTTGTGTGGGGGATAGGAGAAGATGGAGAGACAAAACATCCCAATCACTGTCAGCTCCTAATGGGTACAAAATGCTCATCCCAAACGCAGTAGAATGTCGGTGGCCCCAGGAGAGTACAAGGGGGAGCCAGCAGCCAGCACCAGTTGCCTTCTCTGTCACCACAAATAACCTTGAACCACATACATGCACACCTCGGTGCTTGGGAGCACATGGGGTTGTTGGGGAAGGAAAGCAGGTTTGTTTTACAAGTTCACCTTCCTCCACTGCCCTGTCTTGAGCTGAGGTTTGCCACATTGGCTGGACCATGCTATAGCATTAATTGCTACCTAGGAAATGGATGATGGGGATTTTGGAGGCTCATTTACCTCTATTTATCTCCCTACCTGTGTTGATTGTGAAGGTGAGGGATGGGGATGTGTGGCAGGACTGCGTGGAATGGCTTGGATCTCCAACAGCTTAGACACCCTTGCAGGAATCACTGCTGCAGGTGGTTGCTGCCTTTCTTTGACCAAAGTCCCCTGCAGCTGACAATAAACTCTATGGGTTTAAACATGAGTCAGGAAAGTAAGAAGCTAAGTTCTCATCTAAAGGCAGCATCACAAAAGGCTCCATCATCACCAGGCTCCTGGCGGGGGCGGGGGGGCAGCAGATCTGCAATTGTTCACTCACCTCAAGTGCAGAAAGACTGTTCCTTTGCAATGTGTACATGCCTCTGCATGAGAAAAGCTTATAAGAGTAGTAATGATAGGAAAAAAACGTGTCTCTTTACTAAAAGGAAAGGAAAGGAAAGAATAAGCACATATGACACCACCTGGGGTACATCAATCACAGCAGACCAGTGGAAGATAACAAGCTGTATAAACTGTTCATAGGAGCCGCCAGCTATTTATCTAAATCACATTTCTCAGCACAGGTGAGAAGCACTCCCCCTTCTTTCAAAGGACAGATGAAAGCAAGGCTCCTGTGATGTCTCTTTCCCTCATCCCTTCTCACACCTTCCCAGCCATCTGGGAGCTGCTCTTTCCTTTGGGAGCCCAGCGACTGCTTGCTCTCCAACTCACCTCACACAAATCAGGCTCTTCCCTGAGGACCAGATTTACTGCTTGTTAATATTCTGGCCTCTGCTTTGGCAACGATGGGCTAATTTGAGAGCCAAACACAACTGTTTGTCTATGTAACCCTATTCCAGCCTTGCACTGGATTTATACTGCTTTGGGGGTAGGAGAATATTGGGAATATGCTCTCTACATCATCCTGTTCATCGGGTAGCAGAGCTGTGCTGCATTCACCCATCCCTCAAACCAAGAATGTTTCACCAACTGATTAAATTAGATGAAGCTTATGCAGGAGTTACAGAAGG
Organism: Coracopsis vasa; assembly: GCA_026283785.1. Classification (NCBI taxonomy): domain Eukaryota; kingdom Metazoa; phylum Chordata; class Aves; order Psittaciformes; family Psittacidae; genus Coracopsis; species Coracopsis vasa. The sequence continues at coordinate 38,055 of JANHGB010040322.1, read as the reverse complement.
ATTATCTGGAGTTTATCATGGTTATTATAGAAAATGATTGTATTGTTACTATAACAGAGCTACAGAAAGTAAAGAGGAATCACAGGAAACTTGGCAAGAGCTCATTAGCAATGTGGCACAGTCTGCAGGAGCTAATTAAAAATGTCTATACCTCATAATAACCATTTATCTCATCACAGCCTCCATACCCTATGTCTCTTTGGATAGAGTGAGAAGGAATGATCTCTCACTGGTGAATACAGCACTACATACTGACTACAGCATAATACAAATGGGTTTGTTCCGGGATGTGAAGCCACCTGCTCTGCACAAGGCCACATCAGATGCTCAGGGATCTCCTAGAGCCATTTTAACAGGTATCTTCGCCAACCATGCCAGGTTGAATGTGAGACGATGGGGACAGTCACTGGAGATGCTGTTTGAGACATTGAAACAACTATTAAACCAGTATAATAACAGAAGCATTTACATTTACTGTGCTCAAAGTCTTCCAGAAATCACTGGCACCTCTAGTGTCCCTGTTCCCAGCAATATGTTGCTCTGGATTGCTTGCTAGCAGGGTGGGATTTTCTCAGACAACATCCCCATCCCTTCTGCAGGATTGCTCCTTCTGCACGCTTTCAAAGCAAACAAAATGAATGACAGAGCTCCCAGTTAATCTGTGTTATCTGGAAAGACAAAATCAAGGTGAAATTCAGTTTGTCAACAGGGATGTGAACGCTGACAGGAGATGGATCGGAACGGGAGAACGTTAGCTGTAGTACTGCCCGACAAGTCATTTCTCACACTCGGGATGCCTGGATGCAGGCAGATTTTCTTGAGATGACACCTGATGAACTTGTTTTGTTTTGGAGTTTGGATTGACGGGATCTGTAGGAAAAGCAGAGAAATAAATCTCCAAAGCCCTGCTGGTTGTGGTAGGGTTTTCTGTTCTGCTCCATGGTACTGGCCAGCATGGAGGAGACCGGGACTGAGAGGCAGAGCCAGCCTGCCTCACTCTCCAAGGAAAGGGGGTACTTACAATTCTTAATTCATCCCAAAATACCAGTCTCTTGGAAACAAGTTTCTTATCCTGTTTAATCTTTGCACACATTTGCAGTAAAGCAGATGGAGTGGATGCCAAAAAACAGAACCCTTGAGCCTGCTCCAACCAAAGTCATTGTAAAATCAGCATCAGTGACACTGAGATTACACTTCTTGGGACAGCAAGAACCAAGTTTGAAGTCCATTGGCCTCCAATACAACCTGGCTGATCCTCAGTCCTTCAAGACACTGCTCCTCTATGCAAGAGTTTACAATGTCTTGGCCAACTAAAGGCTCTCCCTCTTCCCAGCATCTCTCTGACATCGGTTGACCATGGTTTTACTGTGTTTCTTTGACCAGATAGAGATCACATCCACAGCCTCAGGCAGAAGCCAGAACTATTTTACCCCAGATCACTTATTCTTTTATTGTTGCATCCTAAGGAGAACCTCTGTGAACTCTCCTGTTATTATCATCATTACTATTAACGTATGTGAACACAGATGATGAGATGAGTAGTTGCTGCTCTTAACCAGTGTATACAGCCTGGCCTCCTTGGCAATTGGGAACACTCTCTCTCAAAGCCAGTCAATTGAATCTCACCCCTCTGCCCCTTGGGCAGGCCTGTCTGAAAACTCGGGAAAGAAAACCAGGTACTGAAAATCCTGGCACCTCTCCCAGAAATATCACCCTCCTTTTGCACACAATAGGAGAAAAATCAGGTTTTCCCTCCTGCAGCTTGTGCACAGTTTCCCCTTCTCAGCTTTCCCTGCCAAACTCCATCCTCACACGCGTTCCTGCCTGAAACCGTGTTGTGTCAACCTGTCTCCCGGGCATCCTCTGCTTTCACAGGCAGTTTTGAGCACAAACGGCAACCCAGTTGCTGCCCTAGATGGGGAAATCTCTTTCTGCAACAGCGGCGGTCAGTAAAGGACTTGGTGGATGAAGCAAGCCATGACTCACTTCCGTGGCTTTTCCAGGAGATGCAGGACATTGAACTTGACTGNNNTTTCCCAACAGAGTAAGAGTCATAGGGCTGTCATATTGTTTGGGTGGCCAAACATGAGCCACTTCTAAACTGATGCTTTTCTCCCACTGAAATCAGATTATCTATTAAACCCAAAAAAAAACCCAAATTCCTGGTGAAATCAAGCTGGGTCAGCTTTCCTGAAATGAGGACGGTCAGGAGGAGCATGAACTTCTCTCCTCTTTGACTTTACCTGTCCTCATACCTGGGACCAGATTGAGAAAAGAGGCAGGAGAGAGCACACATCCTATAAGAGATGTCCTCTGGGAACTGTACAGGGATGAAAGGCTTCAAAATCTCACCTGAAAATAAACCAACCGCAAAAGACTGCTGTAAAATCCAGATTTTCTTACTAAAAGAGTAATTAAATGAACTATGTAGGTTGTTTAAGAGCTAACAGAGTTAAAACACAACGGTATAAACTGTTAATACAGGCTAAGAAAGACAACAGCATAGTCTGCAGGATTTTACATGCATTCACTGCATGTATCATGAGACATCTTGATGTACACAGGCAATGGAAATGAGCTGGAAGGAAGAAAGAGCACTGAGCGTTGACAAATTAGGAGACAGAGAAGAGGGAGGGGGATTAATCAGCATTAGTGCTGCTTTCAATCACTGCTTCCCTATAGAAATTGAATTTCTCGACTCGTACCAAGTCACCCATTATCAATACATGCTGCTGCTTTCATCCCTCACTTCTCTGAGCAGGCGGCAGCAATCTCCTTGTGCTGCAGCCTTGGCTACAGTGTAAAGGGGTTAATTTGCTCTCACTTCCCATCCCTTTAAATATAACCCATAAATTTGATTGTTTACTTGTTTTTATTACAAGAGCTGTAGCTCTTCTGGAGAAAATGCACCTCACATCAATACCCTGCAGTTTTCCAAAGTGAAGTTTAAGCCTCCTTCAGCAAATGTAATGGTCACAGGTTCTAAAACCTTATGATGGGAGAAATAAGCTATTACTGGCCATAGCACAAAAGCAATACACAAGCCCTCGCAATCCAGAGCCTGCAGCTCCTAACTATGGATGTAACATGACATATACGTAATGTAATCCTTTCTATACCTGTCATACATATACATGGTTCTTGCATACATACAAATATGTATACATACATATATACATATAGTTGAAGTGGCCACAAATGATTATACGTATAGTTCAAGTGGCCACAAATGATACCTAAGAATAACAAGTCTCTGTTTTTCATTACCACCTGTAATTCCACCCGGGCTCATTACTTCTTTCATCAAAGTAATGAATAAAGCAATAATTCTCCCTAAAAGCTGTGCTGTGTATTTCAGTGCTTGAACACCAGCCCAGCACATCAGTGGAGTGCTGGGATGGGAATTAGGAGCACTTAGATCCAGGTGTAAGAGCTGAACTTTTCTCTTTACCCCAAAATAAGAAGAAATGCACCAGTTCTAGGAGATTTACATTTGTTTTCATGCCAGACCAAATCGGAGCTGGAGCGAGGCTGCAAAGCATCTGGAGGTCTTCACAAAGCCAGCACTCGGCATGAGTTGGAAATCTGGCCTCGTGTCCCTGAACGAGCCAAATAGAGTTTGTCCATGGGGACCAGCTGACCTCCATGCTCCCTTCCTAACTCCGTGTGTTTTATCTGATGGGCTTCAAGGGATTTCCTCCGATTATTACAAATGTCTCCTGAGATACCTTGAAAAGGATCCTGAATGCCTGTGAAACCTCTCCCTGTGAAGTCAGCCCATGGNNNAGCTTCAGGGAGGAGATGGAAATCTTGGGAGGTTTTATAGGAGCTCTTCCAACATCTGTAATTCCTGTATCAGCAAACACTTTACACGTTGCTCTGGGAGCGGGATGTGGAGAAGGGAGAGTTATTTCAGAAAGCAACTACTTAATATCTACAGCTCTACATGACAGCCAAGGAAATGTAATCCCAAATAGGCTTCCTAATTTGGACTATATTAAAATGTATATAAATATATATATATGTAAAGTTACAGCATTTCACTCACACAGTCATTTTCCACTGGCTGATGATGAGTAAACTCAATCACACCCAGCCTCTGCTGTGCTACCAGAATGCTGGAATAGTGAAATAGTGAAATATTCCTGCTGGCTCTCTTCTAGGGGTTTTCCTTCCTAAAAAGAGGAAAATGATTGCCCCACTTAATGCAAAGGAGGCATTTGGGTTAAGAGCAGAGCTGCACAAGGGGTTTTACTGGGTGGTAACAGAGGCAGCAGAACATGGATGGAAAATGAGGGAGCAGGAGGAGGCTTTTGGTGCATGTTGGTATTTTGAAAGCATACCTAATTCTAGTCAGAATGAAACCTCAGACTGCTTTGATTGCAGCGAGGTGATGGGTTTGTAGCCTACCCTACAAACCCAGATTTGCTTCGTATAAAGCGTGCCATAGCCATGAGAGGAATCAATAGTGATGCCTCTGTTTGTGCATGTTTTATATTAAGACTTAGTTGATGACTTCTCATCAGTTGAAAGAAATGTTCAGCCTCACTGCTTGAAATTATCCAGCTGCAGCATTTGCTACTCAATCCAATCTCCAGTTAATTTGATCCTTCATTTATCTTGAACAAAGACTCCTAATAAAAACATTTGTATTACAAATGATACACTTGATCAATGGGATTGCTTTAGGCAAGTATTTGGTAATTTGAACACTAACTATAAAAACTTCTTATTTAGTCGATGTAGCTGGCCAAAATTTGGAGTGAAAGCCCCAAAGCTGTACATCACTAAACAAACCAGACTGTAGTTAAGTATCAGGTTATACAGATGTTCTTCTCAACATTATTGCTAGAACTGGCAAGTGTAATCTGTGTAATATTAGCCTTAATTATTTTCTGTAAGATGATTAATTATTTAGTTCACTCAAAGTGATAAGAATGGAATGAATCAAAATAAGTAGCTGGATGGGCAGGGAACTATTATTATTCTTTCAATCCTATAACTCTTCTGCTCAAATCAATGAGATAAAGGTGTGGATGGGAAAAGCCAATGAGCAGACACAAGAACAGTACCCAGGTTTGGTAGATGATAGTAGGTAGATGCAGGTCAATAGTAGACCCATTGCAGGGGCTGGGAAGCTGCCCTTGGGAGCTTTCAGGTCTGCTGCATCTCCAAGATGGCTTTTCAAACACACAAGAGCTTCAGCGCCATGGGTTGCTCTGCAGTGGGTGATATGGTCTCCCCCCAGATTTGGGTCTGAAGTAGGAAACATTATTTCTTGGCAGCCAAAGTGGATTTCTGCTTTATTGCATCTGTTGCTGTCCCTGGATGCTTTGAGAAGCAATCACAGTGCTTGGAATTTTAGCCCATGTTTATTCTCATTAATGGTGCTATTAATCTACATTTCCCTCTGGTCTCAAAAGACCATTCACTCAGAGGTGCTCCTGGAAAGCAAAGACAAATGCTCTTGGAAAGCAAACTCAAATTCCAGGTCACGATTCCTGTTCTATGCTATATATGTGAAAAGTGAAATAATTCCTCTATTTGCCCAGATTTGTGCATGAATCCACTGAAAAACTTGTAGTAGCTGCAGCATCCCTCCTGCACCTCGCTCAAAGAGCCTGATTTTGACACAAGGACCCGCAGATACATTATGAAAACAGTTCAGAAGGTCTAAAACCTGCTCCCAGTGTACATCAGGCTGTTTTTCTGTTTGTTTCTTCATCCCTTTTAAATCAGCATTTTCAGGACTCCATTTCAAAAGGAAGACCAGGAAGCAGCGGGATGAGGACTCTCTCCTGTCACATCGCGCACCGACTTGTGCAGCTCAACAGCCTCAAATCTCTTTCAATCCATCACTTATTTCCCTCTAGAAACTTTCTTCTTCCTCCCTGTATTGTCTTTGACTGTTATTTATTTATCTGCTTGGCTGACTTCAAGGGACATTTCTCCTGGCTGGATAAAGACATTTTGCAAACAAATGCATGGAAACATTTCTGATAGCGCTGCAGAATGAGCGGGCCCCTTGGGTCCCCATGGGCAGGTAATGCTTTGTGTCAGTCACCAGCCACTGCTCTGCTTGATTAAGGAGCAGCATTTTTACAGCCGGCACGGCTGCTACAACAACAGGCCCCAAGCAGTGGCAAGGACCAAAGCAGGAGGAATTAAAGGGCTGCTTGGGGTTCCATGGGGCTCTAAGGACTCCGCTGGGGAGGATAAAAAAGAATTAGAAAGGGCTTTTATTGACAAGGATATGTTGCTTGTGCTTTGATAGGCACACAAAGGAGAGTAATTGTGAATACGGGGAGGAAGGCTCTCTGTGGCTGAAACTATCATTTATACCCTGTGGAGGGTTAAAAACACTCCTCAGCTAAGAACTTGGGTAGAGATTCTATCTCTTGTAGTGTTTTACAAGACACCCCAAAGGGCCCAAGACCCAAACAAGGGTAACTAAACAGGCAGAAAGGTTTTATAAAGGAGCAATACATAACAAACACCTTTTCACCCTGTTTCAGAGAGCTCCATTTCTCCCAAGACACCGAGAGGGGAAGATGTGCATCACCATCATCAAAGTGCTCTGCAAAGACAATCACCTTTGGGCGAGGCTGCTGAAGGAGAGGCAAACACGGTGAGGCATCCGTTCAGCATCTGGAGAGGAGAGAATCTGCTTTGAGGCACCTCAGCTTTTACTTTATGTGAGAAATCATCTCTCTAGCTGCAATACTTCACAAGCGAGACATATCAAGTGAATGGAATCCACACAAATGAGGTCGTTAGCATAACCAAATACACTCTTCGTTCCTTCAAGAATGAAAAATATGAGTAATTCCCTGGCAAGGCCCAATTACTGGCTGCCAGCACTAGCACATGGCTTATATCTATTATGAAATAATAAGATAACATTAATAAGATTCCCAGAAAGAACATTAGACAGCCAATCTCCCAACTGTGTACAAGCAGTCTAACTATTCAGGCTGTCTCCCGCCTGCATAGCTCAACACTTGCCAGGTCTTTCTTGTCATCTTCAGTGGGAAAAGTTCAGGTCCAGCAGCTTAAAAGCAGGAAGCACTGAGTGAGAAATGGGGTGAGAGCTCTGGGAGTGCTGAAATACACCAGGTAGCTGCTCTATTTTAAGGAGCTTCCGTATCAGACATAAATGTGAGAGCTACAGCAAACAATCACACCGCTCATGAAATGTTACTGTAGATACAGAGCGATGCCGGCAGCTGTATATCGGGTTGTTAACCTGCACAGGCATGGCTCAGACATGTGCTGGCAGTCCTCTCACTCTCAGAGTGTCTGAGTCATCCTTTTTTAGCCCATTTCCTTGTGTTCCTGAGGCTCATGACCCTGTAAGCACACACAGCATCCAGATCTGTTTCATGGGCATATCAGCACAGGCA
>JANHGB010040322.1:20475-30552 GCA_026283785.1 Coracopsis vasa | reverse complement strand
GGCAAAGGAACTGGGCTTGTGGTCTTTTATATGAGCATCACCCCCTCTTCCTGAGATACCTATGGAGATAAGCTTAAAACAACCCAAAAATAGACCAGAAGACATACATATAGTTGAGCATAACAACACACTTCGCTCAGAAGCCTGGTAAGACAGGAGGCAGCTGAGATTTCCGTCACTGTTATTTAGCAAGACGCATCTCAGGCATCCAGCTCTCCAGGGCCAAGGGCACATTGATACCAGCAGCCAGGCACTGCAAGTCTGGCATGCAGCTAAATTGGCTCCACAGCCTCACTGGCCCTTGTCAGGGAAGGGAAGATGCTGAGTCTCAGCACATAGGGTTGTAATGAGGATTAATAAGGCGTGTGAAGACAGTCGGTAATTGTCCGGCTGGCTGTTTCCTTTGCACCTTATGTTATCATTTATGCTTGTGCAAAGTGGCTGTAAAACGCTCCAGGTCTGATTCAATATAACTCTGCAGACTCTTTGTACAGGTGTAAATTGCTCTGTGCTGTTCAGGGCAATGTCTAAATGCAAACTCATCTGATCACCTCTGTTGTCCTTTTTTAATCCCGTAAACTCCTCTGCAGCCAATTGAACAATTTAATGCCCAGTAAACTACAAAATATCAGTTATTTAATGCATGAATTTACTCCCCAGGATCAGAAGTTGCAGTGCTGGCCCTGAGGAGGGCTGGAGCTGCTGTGGTCCTGTGGGCTGGCCACTGCCATAAGACCAAACAGAGGAACATTCACATCATAAACCTCAGGGGCTGGTGCCCAGGGGTGGTGAGTCTGAACCCAGGTGAAGCCATGGAAAATGAAGTAATGACATAATTGTGGAGGGAATGGGCAAAAACCAATACCTGACCCTGCCAAGACACAGGAAACAAACAACTGCAGACCTACAGCAGCTGTAAAATGAGCTTGGCCTAAAACATATGAGCTGATATTACAGGGAATGACCCTTAAGAGGTGGAAGGCTTTGACAGATGCACTGCTACAGGTAGCTTCAATCCCTGGCAGCCGCAAGGCTTCAGTAATGAATGTCAGACTGCTGGCCAGCTGCGAGGGGAATAAACATCTACTTGCCTTCAGTGGAAGTAGCATCACTTTGACATATGACATTCAAATGATATGAACTTTAAAAGTGTGGTTAAAGGACTGCTGTTTGACTTCAAACCTTGAATCTGACAGAGGAGCATCACAGCCGTTTGCCTTAGCCCGGTGGGGGATTGAATCACTGGGCTTGAAAATGAAAGATCAAAGTGTTTCTGCAAATTCAGGCCATGGCGTGTTGCGTGTCCAGCTGGTAGTGTGTGTGTGCCTGAGTGACTACAGGGGTAACGATGGGTCTCCATGTTGTTGTGCCCTTCAGCAATGAAGATGACTGCTGGCACACAGAGGACTGAGGAGCCACAGAGGCATCGCTACGTGACAGATGAGGAGAAGCTGGGGAGGGATGAAATTTGGGGCTTTGGGATGGAATGGAGTGAGAAAAAGGGGTTTTTCCCACTTGCTCCTGTCCCATGGTCCAGCACCCCTTCTCCTAGCATCCTTCCTCTAGCATCCTTCTCCATAATGGTGGGCCTCTTGTCGAGGCTTTTCTGCATTTTGCCTTGTAGGACACCAGCTGAGCCTGCATCATGTCCATAACCAGCTCGGTTTTGAGTTGTTCAAGAAATGAGTGCTACATAGAATTCATCTCTCTATTTTAGGAGACTTTGTTATGCACTTGTTACATCAGCCTGTCAGCTTAATACCCGCAGTCATAACACTTTTATAACCTACCTGCTGAAGTGCTTTTGCTTGCAATCCTCATGCTAAAACAAGAGCTCAGGACCAAAGCTGCTGCAGGGAAAAAAAATCACTGCTTCCTGACCTTTGGGCAGACTCTGTGGGCTGATTATTCCATCAATATTAACTGAATAGAGCATTCAATAAGGGTGTCTGGAGGCCTGTTTCTCTTCAGCAGCAGGTCCACTACAGCACCAGCAGCAATAATGTGGACAACCTTTATGCAAGCCTGGGTCAGGGTCAGGAAAGCTCCAAGTGTCTTGGAAACTGTGGCAGGCACAGCTACTTTAAAAGGGACTTTTAAGGTCCCTTTACCCAGAGACCTTGTGTTCACTGGCTTGCACAGTGATGAGAGAGGACTGAGAACCAGTGAAGCACTCAAGCATGTTAAGCCCAGCAGTGATACCACTTCAATGAGTGAGCACCATCTCAAGTGCAAGTGGGTGCTCTTGCTTGAAACAAGCCTAAATAATTGAAGCACAAGTGAACAGAGCCAGATTTGGATGATGCAACTTGATGGTGAACTATCCATACAGCAGGAGCTGTTGCTGCGCTGAAGCTATGTTTGCATTAGGAAGCAGCCCTGTGCTATAGGAAGGGGATGTGCAGAGAAAAGGACTTGATGCTGAGAGCCCTATATTCATCCTATGTGGTTTTTTAGGGGGTGTAGAGGACTTGCTTCAAGCTGTCAGCAGCTGGAGTATGTTAGATGAGCTCCTGAAACACTTCTGCTTTAGTGTCCTCCAAAAGGAAACCCATTTGCTTACTCCATGACCTTGTTGTGATGTGAATCAAAGCATGCCATAAAGTGCACACACAGCAAAGCTCACTGTTGCCTAACTGTAAGTAGGCAATAGTAATAGTAACTGTAAGTAATAACAATAAATTACACCCAGGTAAACTGAGGTACATGGCTGTTGAAGAGCACAGCCTTCTGGCTACAGGGCAGAGGTTCATGCTCTGGAAATCAGACCAGAAAGGGTTGACACAGAACATCCTCCAAATAGCTGCTCAGGCTAGAAGAAAGCCAAGAAACTGTCCCATGTACTGTGCCTGCTGGAAAACTCACAGGGTCTGAGTGATTCCCCATTGCGGAGTCCAACCCAACCACTCCACAAAGCCAAAACCTGATGGCAAATCTCCCTCTATGACAACTTGGAACCGACGAAGGTGCGCACGTTCTGCTCCTAAACACAACCAAAGTCAGCAACATGAATATGAGATTTGGCACAACTCAACCTTGTTTCGCCCCTTGCCAGAGTCCTGTGCAGGTGCTGAGAGATAGAGCAGTGCTGTGCGTTCACCACTCGCTTCATCAGCATGGGGTGCCAGCAGATGAAGATGCTTTCGAACAGAGATGAGAGAGGCTGAAATGCTTTGACACCTGCAAGTGAACTGTGTGTTACAGAACTGTTAAGCAGCTTTGTGAGAAAGATTATCCTGAAGGATATTTTCCCTAATGTTGACATTTGTGTGTGAGTGATTAATTCCAGCACAGGCATGGAGTGAGGAGGCAAAACACTTCCTTCGCTGTCACGGGGCAAGCTATGGCCTTTGCTCCAGCAAGGGTATTAATTCATCCCTGACCTGTGACACTGTGCGTGACTTGATCAGCCTCATCTCCTCGGTCACCTCTCAAGGCAGAGACGTGAGGATTTTCCATGCCCCTTTCCATGACCTGCTGTGACAGCGCAGGCACTGTTCGGCTGTTTGCTCTCCAGGGGTCTGACTGCTTCTATGTATTGCTGCTCTCCCCCGAGATGTGCCATCACAGTCAAACACAGTGCCCTGGCTTTAGAAAGGGGACAGTAACGGCTGAGCATCAAGATGAATTGTCCCTTCTCTACGTTGGGGGCAGAAGGGAGCTGCACTGCGGCAGGTTGGGAAGGCAGAAGGGGAAGCTGCGGCTGCCGGAGCTGCTGGGAATGTTCTAACCCTCTCACCCAGCTCCTCGGTGACTCTCTAGGGAAGCAGCCTCACTCTTCCCCTGTACTTCCAGTCAAGGGTGTCTTTCACTGGGGAATTCAATCTGCTGCAGAAAGGTTATTGTGCCTCAGCAGTTTTCCACTCAATTCCTAAAAAATATAGAAAGGAAGTATAAAATCAATGTCGAATAACATGTGTATAATATAGCTATATGAAAAAGAATATAAAAGAAATATAAAAACTGCTAAGTAGTGAATAAAGTTCCTAAGCCCAATTTCGCAATAGGAACCACTTCACACTATCGATGACTCGACTCTGCCATTTATTTTGGACTGTCGTATCTTAAACTCTGCATCTCCAGAAGCAGCTCTTAGTACTGATGATACACACAGAGATTCATTCAGGTTAAAACAAGGTTTCATCTCCCAGGAATCCAGGCAGCACTGTAGATGGTACTGCCTGGGTTGGATGTATATGCACATGCAAGTGTTTCACCCAGTGCTGAGATCTGACAGCTTGGAAGCAGAAGTTATCCTCCTGTGGAAGGATGCAAAGCAGGTGCACGAGGTATTTAGGAGTGAGCATGGAGAGCCCTTTGAATCCTGCAGGACAGGGCTCTGCAGCATGGAGGAGATGCTGGAATCAAACCCCTCTGCTTTCACAGACAGATGGCTGAGACTGGCAAGAGCATGCACTCAATAACTTGTGGTGCTGCAGGGTGACAGTGGGAGAATGAATTGCAAAAGAGAACTTCTGTCTCCACTCTGTGGTCCTGATTTTGCGGACCCTTTGAGGATCTCATCAAAGAAGTGAAGAGGCTCAGCTGGGAAAGGTGGTGGGGCCATATCATTGTCTACCCATTGGCTTATGAGACCAACAGGTAGATTCGTATGTATATGGATGAAAGAGCAGAAGACTGGCATCAGTTGGTTACAGAAGATGTAGGTGAGCTCTTTATTGCAGGTAGGCCTCCAGCAGCAGTTTTTAAAGGAATAATATGAAATGCTGGCACAGAGATAGTCTAGAATCTATGTCAAGCAAGAATTTGCAGGTCTCAATAGCCAAAGGCAAAACGTTTCTTCCAGACTGGGGCTCTCCAGGACATCTGAAGGTTCTCGATGCTGCATCCTGCATTGTTATTAATTCAGTTAAGTTGGTCTTATGCTGGCCTAATATATATCACAGACTAAAAGGTGTTACTTAGCAGTATAGATGGTGCCTGTGTTGACAAATCCTTCTAAGGGAGATGGCTGCATGCCCATGGTAAAATAAGCAAACAATCAGGAAACACATGTGGGGCACTTCTCTCCCACTCTTGCAGATCTCCAGTCATTAGGAGTAACTGCTTGCCACTCGGCTCCTCATCTGTGCTCTGAATCACGCTGAAGCCATCTAAAATCATAAGAAGATCTAAATAAATCAGCATCAGACAACTTGCTGCGGGTGCTCATTCCTGCAAGGATGTGACCATTTTAACACTTGTCAGGGTCATAGCACACAGCTGAGGATATAGCCCGGGACAGCTCTGCATTCCCAAGAGAATAAAACCAGAAGACGTACAGAGTCAGCCAGCAGGCAGTAGGAACAGGAGCAATGGTAGCATTACTTAACCATGTGCAATTTGCTCTCACTATCTTGATTTAAATTACACTGCCAGAAGAGATTGACAGTGTCTGGAATCAAATTGCTTCGAAAAGTGCCTCTTCAGAGGGAGAGAAAAAAATATGCCCAAATAACTTGAGTGCAAATGGTCTTGCAAAATGCCTATTGTGATCAGGGACAGCAGGATCTGGGGCTCCTATTCATTAGAATAATGCTTAAGTAATTACGCTGAGTCAAACCCCCAATGCCCTGTGGTGAAATGGGGGGGTTGCACCACTGACTCTTCTACAGCGCACACATCAATCTGGGGCTCAACTCAAGATTTAGAGGAGGCACCATCAAACAAGAGTGTCTGATCTGTTCCTGCCTCCTTCACTCCTCCACATCAGCATGGGCTCTGGGGACCATCTTCAGGATGATGGCTTTCTTCGGCTGCATGAAACCTTTCTTGTCCAGAACCAGAGGGATCTTGAGCAAGAGATAAAAAACAAAAGAGCCATGTAAGATGGGAAAGAGGACATTCATGACACTGATAGGACCCCTGCAGCCCACATAAACCTTGGCCACCTCTTGTTTTCGATGCATTTCCTAACTTACAGGTGTACTTGGAGTAGGACTATTACTATTACTCACGCAAAGCAGCTATGATTTGGGGTTTAATAGCCCTCAGCTCTTGAATAAACTGCTTAGTGAAGTCTGGCTTTAACATGGCATGGTCCTAAGAGCTTGATGCACTGATAAATAGGCTACACATGGAAGGGAAGCCCAGCCAAAATCCATCTGGGAGCTGCAGCTGAGGAGGGACACGCAGTGCCATGGTTAATGCTGAAGTGTGTAAGCACTAAGGGGAGCTAGATTGTAATGGGAGCTGGAGGAGCAATAAGCTCTCCAGAAAGAATGAAACTAAGATTGCTGCTCAGGCTGAGTACCAAGGAAAAAGCAATGGGCTCCCATGGGATAGGCTGGAAATTTCAGTGAAAGGAACATTGAAAGCGGGTGTTCAAGGGAGTCATCTTGCAGGGGAGGGAAGAGTGTTTTACCAAGTGTCCTCTGTCAATTCAATCCCAACTCTCCTTCTCTCCATCAAGACAAGGGTGATACACCCCCAACCCAACAAGCTACATTAACATCCCCATATCCCAATAAGCTTTGTTTCAGGAAATTTAAGCAATGTGGGTCAGAGCTCAATGTGCCATCAATGAGGAGCGAGAGGAGGCTGCAGCTTCCATATAGGCATGCTTCGGCATGAATTTCTCTCTCCCACTCTGCTCTGATGTACATGACATCTTCTGTAGAGAAAAGGGCTGAAAGAGCCCCCATAAACCTATGGGCACCAATAGCACAATACATATTTAACTTGTCTCCTTTTAATTAAAGGCAGTTATAAAAAGAATCAATTTTATGGATTGCAGAGGACTAGAAAAATGTCATTAGACTTGGGGGAGGGTGGATAGGTCACTGCATTGTTAATGGACTATTACAGTCTTTCACCTCCAGGTTACCAGTTGAGCTGCAATCTGAATGTGCAGATATTCCAGCTGAGCACCCGTGCCAAGCAATAATTTAATGAGGATTTCTCTGTTTCTTACAACAAATGTCCTTTGAATACACTTGCTGTCCCCTCTGCTCTGACTTCCCAAGCTCGCCTCGTGAATGAAATGCATTAACGGCACAGCCTTTTGCAGCAGCCAGTGCAGAAAGCCAGGATGGGGCTGGAAAGTAACACCAAAAATAGAGCTACCTGCCTCTGAGTCACAGGGATATGCCATTATTTCAGGAGGATATTCCCTTTCTGCTCTCTGGAGCAAGGTCTTCCTAAGCCTGGTCAAGGCAGACTGGCAGTGCACCATTGGGAAGCGAGGACCCCACAACTTTGGTGCACCCAAACTGAAGCAAAGGACCTCAGGGATTTCAGCCTGACATATTCCACCAACATCAAATTTGCACCTCTAAAGGCTTAGAAAAATGTATCAGTAACTCGTGGTGAACCATTTAAATTAACGCAGAAGATTTAAACGCAGTTATTCCCATCCGCCTCTCTAATCCCCAGTGAAATCTTCCTCCCTGATCTCTGCGTGAAGCAGTAAAACCCAAGTCTGCAGACGAGGTTCAGTGGTTCTGAAGCTAGCAGCCTCTGAATTCCCAGGGGGAAGAGAGGGATTTAATGTGCATGAGAGACAGTTCCCCGTTTGTCCTGAGGTGTATGCAAAAGAAACTGCAGAGGACCATCTCAGTGGGACTAAAGGGCAGATAATGAAACACATCATCCCATATCCTTACCGGCGTCTCTTTGCAGGTTCTGAATGAGAAGTGTTGCAACAGGGCGACCACAGCCACTTTCACGGTGAGGAGAGCAAACCTCAATTCCTCTGCAGTTCCTAGGGCCAGCTCCAAAGGGCAGGAAGGTGTAGGGGTCAATAGACTCTCTGCCCTCTTTACTGAACCTGATTACGACAACAGCAAAAAGAGAAGTTAGAACTGTGGTTGTGTAAGGTTTCAATTCTGAAGTGATGAGGGGTAAGGGAAGGTAAAAGCTTTTTGTGTTTCTGTGCATATAGAAGAATCAAGCTAAGTCCCTTAGTTCTGTCTCAGCGGACACCTTATGCCTCTGCTTTTATCCTGCTGCTTGGAGCTGGTTGTGCATCTCCAGGGGCATCACGTGAACAGGGAATACATGGAATATGCTAATGGGTTTCTTAACTACTCTTTTCTCAGAACTCCCTCTCAACTCCAAAAACTGAACCCAGATTTCAAACCCTAAACCTCACAGGTCTACACCTTCACGTCTTCCCTGTAGATCAAAGCAGCGAGTGAACACAAAGACGTTCTCCCCCTGCGTGACTAAAGGCAGGGTTGCTTTTGAGACGTGCCAGCCAGTCCTTTCCTCATCATGAAAAACAGGCAAGAACAATCAGCTTCACAGAGAAATTTGCCACTGAGCATTTTCAGTCATCCTTCTTAGTGATCAGTTATTTTTCATGTCAGAAAGCTTTTCATTCCCAGTGCACGAGGTCCAGGTACAAACCTCAGCCACGCTAAAGCAGCAGTGAAGTATCTCACTACTGAGACACCGGCACATCCCTCTGATGAACTCCCAGCAAGACAAGTGATCCCTAAAGAGCTCCTGCCCAGATACCCATGCCCAGTAACATGCCCATTGCCAGTGTACTTCCGTTTGTGTGGTTCCTCTGCATTCGACACAAGGTGACCATAGGGGTCCATAGGTGATTTCAGCAGCATCCATCTCCCTTCCTAACTTCTGCCTGATACTGCTATGTTTTGTCCCAGAGATCACCACATCCCCACACTGGGGTTAACTTCCAGGGGTATTTCAGCTCCTGGTGCAAGGGTACAGATGTGGTTCTGTGCTCTCTGGACCAGCCCTCAGCATCTTTGTGGCCACCAGGTCTGCCTTGGGCTATTGCTTCATTTCACAGGGTCTGTCAGAGACTCCTAAGCAAGGATTGTTTCATGACTTGAGCTGAAGAATTAAGTTTTATTTCCTACCCATCTTTGCCCTTCCACTGCTGATTTGCACGGCATCGTGCCAGTCACCCAATGGCTCTTGTTATAATATCTGGCCATAAACCCCTCAGTGTTACAGCTGCTGGGAGCTGCTCTCACTGTTGCTGCCTTCAATGCAGTTAATTAAATTCCATGCACAGTTTATGGATGTAGATCATAAAACTCCCTTCATGCTAATGCTGGGACTAGATGTCAGACAATGATAAATGCCTAATTTAGATGTTATAATCATGCATTCCCCACTTTCGCTGCCATTTCCACTCCCTGCCATTCCCTCTGCCTGGCCCTCACCTCTCAGGCCTGAACTCCTCCGGCTCTGGCCAGTATGCAGGGTCACGATGCAGTATGTAGGCTGGGATCACGACCACCATGTGCTTAGGAATAGTCACACCATTGAGCTCCATGGTTTTCTTGCAGACCCTGTCAATCCGGCCCGCGGAGGGGAAGAGCCAGAGGGATTCATTCACCACCATATCGAGGTACTCCATCTGTGTGACGGCATTGTATGTGGGAGCAGCCTGGGGAGAGGAATCAGCATGGTCAGGAACATGGGACCTCAGCCCTCACTCCAACAACCCTGTGATGCTTTCCCTCCACACACTAGAGTCCAGAGGAGGGGAAACCTCAGTGCCAGCATCTTCTCCACTCTGTCTTGTTTCCAACCTGCCTTTTGGCACAACCCCAGTATCTCCCCACCTTCCTTTACCTTGTTGGGCAGGTATGCATCGATCTCATGCTGGAGTCGCTGCTGCACGTCAGGGTGGGTGGCCAGGTTGTATGATAAATAGCTGAGGGCAGAGCTGGTGGTCTCATAGCCAGCAAAGATAAAGATAAAAGCCTGGGCCAGAATCTCCTCATCACTTAATGCTGAAAAGATGGATAAAAGCACATGCAAGAAGCTGAAAACTACAATTTTGGGAATTCAGGATCCCACTTGTCAATCTAAGCAGTGCTATTCGTATACTTAACAGTTGGTAAAGGAAACATCCAGCTAAGCTTCTGGTACCACAAAGGGGTGGATCTGTTGTACAGCCAGAAAACTGCTGTCGAGATCTGCAGTGTTACTTTGCTCTCTTTAAGAGCAGAATCAAGGTAGGTGCAGCCTGAGAAGTCTCTGAAAGTCTCTGCTATCTTCTGGGACATGGAAAGTCAGAGATGTCCAGCAGCTGCTCTCAACCATGAGGTGAGCTTTGTGCTGCTGAGAGATTAGCAGCCCTGAGCATATTGT
>JANHGB010040322.1:0-13966 GCA_026283785.1 Coracopsis vasa | reverse complement strand
ATTGGGATGTCAATAAGATGCCCAGCTCCAAATGTCATGAGAAACTGCTGAAAGGGGAGATTTTACAAGAGGAAAAGTTAGCAAAGGGTGTCAACTCCTTAACTCCTTAACTCCTTTTTGCTGCCTCAGGCCCGACAGCTATGGGCTTCACAGGGGACTGCAAGGGAGCCCCTGGCTGTTCCTACAGCAGCAGTGATGATGAACCAGACCTCCTTACCCTGTCCGGTCTTGCTTTTGCTGGCTTCATCTCTTTTATTGAGGGGTATAATTGGGAGAGCTAAGGAGCTGCTACTGTCCCCCCTAACCCAGCTCCCAGGGGTTTCTGGCTCTGCAGATGTACTTTCCCTTGTACCCCTCCTTCCCATCCCCATTTATCTTTTCCTCCTGCACCTCCTATTTAGGACCCAGGAGATAAGGGTCTGGAGGAGACAGACCAGCTGGGAAACACTTACCTAGGCTGAAAGGGGTCTCTTATCCTCAGGATCACAGACGTGGTGGGGAGAAGGATGTGGTCCTGTGGCGACACAACCTGTGCTTGCTCCTGAGCCGATGGGAGCTCTGCCAGGGTCCCACTGCCTGGATTAGTGGTTTTGCTGCCCAGGGCAAGGGGCTCACAAGGAGGTCAGCCAGTGCCAACGCTCCCCAGCCATGGTGCTTAGGGATGGGTTCCCATTTCCCTTTTGCCCCAAACTTTCTGCTTGTTCTTGGGCATTGCACACGATGACTTCTGTTGTTTCACTGTAGGCAGCTCAGTATCCTCCCGCAGACACACACAAGGGACCAGCTGCTTTGTACCAGAGAACGGGATAAACCCCTTACACGTATGGGCAGACTATGCTGGTGGGCAGCTGTGGGGATGGGTCAGGACATGCTCTTCTTTGCCCCCATCACACTGGGAAGGGCCACGAGTCTCCTCCTCCGTGCAGCCCGGCATGGTTCCGGTTCCCTTCCCCGTGTCCTCTGAGTCCACCAGCAGATCCTCATGGATGAAGGGAGATGACAGGCAGCCAAGGACCCCACATACACATCACAGTCCCCTGCACCAGGCTTTGCTCTCCTGCCTTTGGCACACTCAGCCTTGAAGAAACACACGCACACCATTGCCTGAATCCACAGATCTCAGCAAATCAGAGTTGATAAGTAGTCCACCTCTCACCTAAAATTGCTACCAGGACTCAGAGCTGCAGGTGGGGTGATTCTGAACACTCACTCTCACATACTTTTATACAAATTGAATGTATTAAAGTGATGCTTTTACACTTCCACAGCCCTTTGGACCAAATGCTATGGTAGAGCATGTACTTACAGAGGCTATTTTTTTTAATGTGTGTATCACTGAAATGGCACCCAGGAGGGATAAAGCAGAGGGGAAGGCTCTTAGATCATGTTTCCTGGCAACATTTAAAGGGTTTTAGCATTGCGGGCAAGCAAACCACGCAAGAGTGCTGCAGGTGAGGCTGCATTTTCTAAGACAAAGAGAGATCGCCCAAGTTTGAGCTACACAGCTCTTGTCTGCCCAAGGCAGGAAAAACATCTCTGATGTACTGAAAGGGGGAGTGATGAATGCTCCCCACTGCCCTTGTGCAGCAGATGTGCTACAACAAGTGCAAAATCACAGCAGCAGCAGCAGACTGGCTTGGTATCAATGCTGCTCCTAATTTCACCTGTTTCACAAAATTGTTACTTTTCTCCCCCCTCTCCCATTGCAGATAATAACCTTAATAAGAATTGTCTCAGAAAAAGCTGTTAAACCCCATTGTTAAGTCACATCAATGGCCTCTTCAATGCGCTTGGCTACAAGCACAGAGACGGTTTATAGCCCACCTGATGCTTCCAGGGTTAATGATCTGTATTTGTGGAGGGTCCAGAGTGGCCAAAAGGAACCTCCTTTTCCAGGCCATGACCAGACGTGGCCTCAGACCCTTTGACATCTCCCTTCTTACTGACACCAACACGGTGCCATTGCTTTCTGCATTAATAAGAAAACCCAAGGACTCTAAGGAGGCTTGTGGGAGCCATGGCAATATTCACAGTGCATAAAAAGACTATTCTTACACCATGGAGACAGGAGGGACTTAGTGTGACCCCTGCTTCCCCCCATGGCAAGGTCTCCTATAGTCCTGGACACCGCCATGGCCCCACATGCCTCCCATGTTCGTCCACTGGTCATCACCCAGTCCATTGCACTGCGGTGACTCTTGGCATGTTTGTTCCTGTCACACCGCCCTGACAGCAATCCAGGTTGAATATTAACTCACATGATATCGACCAGTCCTTATCGCAGCAGTGGCAGGGAGCTTGGCTTTCATGTGCTGGATACTTTCCCTGGGTTTGTGTTCCTGTCATCAGCACCCTTCTGCTGTGATCAGCACCCTGCACTCCTCTGCACCAAGAGGGGATGTATGGCCAAACAAGGTAGATGTGTGGGGATTCAAAAGCTGATGGTCACCATGGTTAACATGAACAGAAGGGGAGTTGAGCTGTGGTATCTGGCCATAGTCACTGGTAGGGTCATAACTGTAAAAATGGGACAATACATCTTAGAGCAACTGGGGAAACAAGAGCTGAATTGGTGGGGAATACAAGATGATGTTAAACCTCATGCAGGACTTCAAACGAAACCCCCTTCTGTTTGTAAAAACTCCCAGAGAGACAGAGGTACAAAAGCTTAAACTAGAGAGCTCCCCACAGAGGAGAGGGGATTTTACCACTGCCTGTAGGAGGGAATGAATGAGGCCAAGGGGAGAGAAGTCTTGCATGGACCACTAACTAGAAGAGCACCCCCAGGAGACACATGTTCTGCTGCATCTCGGGCTTCTTCTTTAGCTGCTGTATTGTAGACTCAAAGATTTTCCTTTCTTCCACATGCTGTGGAGAAACTCATGTTGTAACATACGATGGCCTTCTAACAGATACAGCAAAATGTCAGCCTTGCTAAAAATCAGGCTTTTATTCACCGATTGTCCCATCTTTAACAATTCTCTTCTCATGTTCCTCTTGTCCCACAAATGGGATAATGAGCTGTTTATTTCTGGCTCTTCCTTACAAACCTTGCTCTCAACAAGCCTCTTGAAAGGACTAAATGGGAAAGCACCAGATGTACGACTTCCTTGAAGAGCTCCAGCAGCCGGGGGATGACGGGGCCTGGCACTGCTTTCTGCCTGCCCTCTCGCTGAGCCTGAAACCACACAGTGCTTCATGCCTGGCTATTTCTGATCTCTGCAGAGCAAAACCACCACGTTGCTCCTTTCATCCAGCAAAGCTGCTGAATGCTCCTGAAGCGTCAACAGCTGAAACCCATCTCCCTTTCTCTCCTGTATAATTTCCAAGAAAGGATGGAAAATGACAAGCCACAATCAGTGTTACAGCATAAAACCAATCACATAAACACAGAGGGGGCAGTGCTGTGTGCACTCCCCACGCACTCGGACACCAGCTCCTTCAAGGACAGCCTCTCCTTTGCCTGCCAAAGAAGAACTTCTCTATCTTTTCAGGCCTCCCAGCTGGTAGCTCGGGCTCACTTGTAAAGCAGCCAGTGCTTTACAGAAAGTGAAGTGGCACTGACGCATTTGCAATGACCTCAATTTCTGCCGAGCCACTTCCAGATCAGAAGTCAAGCCAGAATAAAACAAAAGTCATGATGCAGCCCTGAAGACATCAGCTTTAAACACATGACATACAGCTCTTTCTACCATAATCCACTTACCTCCAAGCCCACCCTATCTCACAGGGACACATGTTAAAGCCAGCCCAGTGGGTGTAATCCATCTTAGAGCCAGGATCCCTGCTCAGCCAGACCCAGCACTCAGAGCAGCATCTCATTGCTCAAAGGCAGAGTTTGGTCCATCGCTTCTCTGGTGCCTGGGCTCTGGCTGATTCTTCCAGGCACATCCTGAGCATGGACTAAGGGCAGGGATGAATTTGTTTGGCTTGTGATTCATTCAGCTTTGTGGACAACCCATTAGCAGGTGCTGGATGCAAACCATCCTGAGTAGGTTCAGGCACAGTCCATCCCAAGGATCCAAGCAGGTATGGCTGGAAGCTTTTCACTCAACCTCACCAGGAGGATTT
This sequence comes from Coracopsis vasa, assembly GCA_026283785.1. Classification (NCBI taxonomy): domain Eukaryota; kingdom Metazoa; phylum Chordata; class Aves; order Psittaciformes; family Psittacidae; genus Coracopsis; species Coracopsis vasa. The sequence continues at coordinate 9,895 of JANHGB010040322.1, read as the reverse complement.
TTCAATCCACCTCCTGGTGATTTTCCTCACTCAATCCACCAGGAAGATTTTTCTATAGGAACTAAAGCCAGATGTGTAGCTGGTGGGATTACCCTTTACTTGCTTCATGAAAAGCTTCATTGAAAATGAGCATCTTTTTCTCATCTCTTTAATTTCTTCTGTGGTCCAGAGGCAGCTATGGATCAATAAAAGTGTTTTCATCGATCACCCTGGATGGTTTTTGCTGCATGGAAGATCGAAATGCTGAATCCTGCTTCTGCCAGTCCTTTCTATAATGGGGAGTAAAGCATTTCCTAATTTCCATCAGGTTACGTGAGGTTTAATCCCACAGGATACAGTCTCCCAGCAGATTAAGTCATAATCTTATAAATCAATCCAGAAATTTATCCTGCTTCATCCCAAATTCTCCATAGTTTATCTTCTCCAACGGCTCCAACTGTTCTGCTCCTCCCCTGCCCCTCACCTCTGGGGTGTTTATACCCATCAAATGTACTTGTACCTATATGAAAAACAACACAAAATTGTATAGAAAAAGGTTTGTGTTTACAAGTTGGGTCTTGCACTGTTGGAATTAAGACTCAAATTAGGTCAGTCACGTTCCCCTGGTAGGGAAAGAACGATAGTGCTGGAAACCAGACAATTTAGAGGGACCCAAAAATAACTCATCCTGCTGTTCTGTAAGAAAGATGTGTTTCCTTCGCCCTGCACTGAGGACATTTGCAATTGAGGCCACTTGGGCACAACCAGTCACACAAAATGTGCCTTGGTCCCACAGGCAAAGCTGGCCTGTGCCTCCATTTCCTCCTAACCAAAGGAGGGATATTAATCCTTCCCAGTTCAACAGGGCTGCGGTGAGGTTGCCCAAGTTTGTAAGGCATTTTATCACTGTTGGCACTTGGCCCCAAGCTATATTACACATGTTGTTTTCCAGACTTGTTTTTAGCCTTATCTGCACTGTCTGTTCAGTGCATAAAGTGCAAGCAATTGCATGAACTCAGCTTATCAAGGGTCAGGGTGCAGAACAAGCCCGTGGCTTTGCCACCGTGTGCACTGTTGCTTTGCTAGGGTGCATGCCCCAGCCAGATCAGCACACGTGGTGCACTTGAATGCCCTGGAAATTGCACAGTGCAGGGAAGTACCTTTGAATGAAATTGTGGGTGTTGGTTCTTCCTCTGAAGGTGGTATTGTCACTGGAATGCATCCATAGTTTGTTGTTTGCTCATTCCTCCATAGACAGGTGCAGATTCTTGGACTGTGCAAATGACTTCACCAGTTTCAGTGCTGCTGAGAAACTTGCCTTGTGAAACCTCACTGAATGACTTCACACATCAGACTCTTCCGATTTAGGATTATCCTAACTCATTTACAATCAGTAATGAACATGCCAATTGCCTACTTAATGAAGGTCTCTAGCAGTGGCCACATCGCCTTGGCTTAGCAGGACATGCCCTGCATTTCCAAGGAAACAAGACGGCAAAAGGACTCCTGTTATTGGGGCACAGTGGAAGTGAACCAAACCTCAGCAAAAACATGTGTCCAGCTAAAGTTCTGTTTGATTTTGTGGGAAATGCAGGTTTCAAATGAAAGTAATTGGTGAGGCAGGAGGTGGAGAGAGAAAAACCAACAAGAGGCAGGCTTAAAAAGAAAGAAGCAAAAAGAAAAGTAAATAAACCTGGAGCAAAAATGCAGAAGGAGGAAGAAACAAATGAGACAAATAGAAGGAAAAGGATCAGTAATGAAAGCCCAGATAACTTGATTCAGTCAAGCCATTGCTTGTGCTGGTCAGGGCAGGGCGGGAAGCCAATCTCTGTGTTTTTTCTGGTATTGTTTAGATTACAAATGCCGTGGCTGATTTCTCATCCACTCCTGTGTTTATGTCCATGCTCCAATCCTAACCACGCTAACGTGTGCGGAGGAAACACGTCCTGAGAAGAGTAAGGGCTGGAAGAGGGAGGATTACGCACTTTGGTGCAGGATGACTTCAAAAAAGCACTTCTGCATCTTCTGGCAGTTTTGCAGGATGTCTCATTCACCAACGCTGCAGTGTGAGGATTTTCATCTTCAAAATGGGTACGCTGATACCTGTGGGTTATTACAAGCTACCAGCCACACAGGACTGCTTGTATTTATATAACACTGCATTATTTATAATATCCCTTTCAGGAGAGATATTATATGAGATATGAGTTCTTTACTCACCAGTTTGACTTCTTCCTCCCTCTCTTCCCTGCCCCCCAACTCTCCCCTTCATTTTTCCCACCAGAGCTGTAGCAAACCTGACTGGGTTTAGTTTCCTTCTCTAGGCCAGATGCTCAGCTGGTGAAAATCCCCAACAACCAACCTGTAATACCAGAGCTTCCCTGATTTCCACCAGCTGGGATCTGGTCCTGCATCCCCAACATCAGCACCTGTGTGCGAACTGATCAACGGCTGCTACAACGCTGCAGGGGAGGACAAGTAGTATTTGAGGGGATGAAGGTGTACAGAATAGTGGCCCCATGGGTTTCCACTTCTGAATGGGTTTCGACTCTCCCTTATTCAGGATCTGGAAGAAGCTTCTCACTGCAAAATAACAAAATACGTAAGGCTGATCAAATTTAGGGTGGAAACCATTAGAGTCAGTTTAGCTGCAAAGCAGCAGGGGCTGTAAGATTTTACAGTCCAGAACTAACAGTGAGGAATTTCAGTGTGTTCTGTTTTCACTGTCCTGAGCTGTTAACTCATCAGCATGCTGGCAAGGCACCCAGAAACTTCTTCAAGACAAAAATAACAGAAAGAGGCTAGAAAATATTTTCTTTTCCCCCAGAATAAATGTACCAAGGACACACATGTTTCCAAAAGGGTTCTTTTAATTAGAAGCAAGTTTGCAAAAGAAGAAGTAACTTTCTCATATAAAATAGTGGAGTGGTGAAGGTGAGGCTAACAAGAGGTGTGGAACAAAAATCCAGGGCAAATCCCCAAGGAGACACTGAATTAAAAGCAACGATCTGATAACCATAGTACACTGAAGGGTAACTCAAACACAGCTGTGTAAGGTGGTCCTACCCCTAAACTGACAGCAGATACCAAATCAGAGGACGGATTCCATCCCAAGAGTGGCAAAGTGAGCGGCTACAAACTCACCGAAACACGGTGTCCTTCCATCTTTCTGCTACCCAAGAGCTCCCACCACACTGTGACAGGTCCCAGCACTGCCCACGAGCATGACAACATCAAAGGGGGAGCACCAGTGGCACTTCTTAGCTGCCCCTCCTGCAGAATGCCACCACACGGTAGCAGAAAGGTGTCATTCCCAGATCTAGAGAATAAGACATAAATGGGAAAGCACTCCGATATAAAGCTCTGTAACCCCATTCCAGTCTCTATATCCAGTGATTCAAGCCCCAAGAAAGTGCACAGTGATCAAACAGCATCAAAATATGAATTTCCTGCCAAGTCTTGAGACTCCAAGGCCATTTAAAATGGGAAGGTGGCAGCTTTAAGAAGATAGAATTCTGAGTCAGAGCCTAAATTTCAAGTCCTAGTGGTATCTCACTCATCATTCAAACAGATCTCACCTGTCCAATGTGTTATGTGTGTGTTTATCAGTTGTGGCTCTCTTCTACCAGGAGCGGCAAACTTTACACCTTCACAAAGTACAAAGCCAACTTTGTCTGGGAGGGCTGGGGGTGGAGATGTAGGGGAGAAGAAAGGGGATACAGAAGTACAAAGAACTGAAGGGACTTGTCAGGTGGAGCCATTTAATGCCCATGCCCAGCCCAAAATGTTCAGTGAATGTGCTACTAATTCAAGGGTGGCTTTCCCTAAGGCGGTTTCAATGGATACTGTACACCCATGTGGTCATGCACGTGGCTTTGTGTAAACACCACGGCACCATACCTCTCCCCATGTGACCTCTAGTATTGCCATGATGATGTACGGGCTCCACACGTCAGCAAACCCCTGTAATAACAACTAAGAAATGTGACTGAACTAGCAGGAACTCCAGGTTGAATGAAGCTGTTTGCAGTACAACCTGCCCATCCAGCAACTGCTCTGTGTTGGCTTTTCCTCTCCAAACACAACCCCTCATTGCATGTGCCCTTCTGGCTGCTATTGACAAAGGAGATCACTAAGGACAGGAGGTCTAGGAATCATATTCAGTTTTAGATATCCCAGGTTTCTAGGACTTCAAGAATTCCAGTGGCCCTGCTAAGGGTTATCTTTCTTGTGGGATATTTTTTGGTTTTAGTTTTTGACATTTCCCAATAAATTCCTTTTCTAAAAGGATTTTTCAGAAACAAGTTGACCTGCATGATCTGAAAACAGCAAGTGGGAGAGGACACCAGTGCTCTGCACCAGCCATCTCTCCTCCTTTTTTGGAGAGCAGACAGGACAATCTTTGGATGACCCAATGGATTTCTTGAGGGAAGCAATGACAAGGATAATAAATGTATCCCTGTGTCAAGACAGATTTGGACATTTATTCTAAACAACTGCTGCAGCAGCTTCTGGCAGAGACCTGGGTATAAACAGGAAAATGAGATCCTGGCCCATCTGAAAAGCATCACTGGCTTTAACACTCAAAATGAAGATGGAAAAAAATTCCTTTCGGGTAATGGGTTAGTTTCTTTTTCTGTATGTTTTTTTTTCCTTCTCTCCAGTAATGCCAACTGCTTCCAAAAGTGGGATCACTGGTCATGGTGTGATTCCTTTAGCAAACACTGATGAAACCCCTTGCTCTGGGCTCTCCCTTCTCCATGCCCTCCCCATGAAGCGGTTTCACAGAGGTGACTCTCAGGGTTGGGGAAAAAGAGACATTCAATGAAAGCAAACCAGCTCCCTCTCCTGTCCCTACTCACTGCTGCCACTTGCACCCAAGCAGCACTGGTAGTGCACCAAAATTGGAGGATTAAAAGATGGGAATGGAAAATATTCCACCCAAAAGTGTGGGCTATGCTAAAGACTATCTGTCATACTGACTTTTGAGGGATAAAAATGCTCCACTTAGAGTGGGCTGGAACAGTACAGCTCTTTCACTTATGTGCTCTTTTGCACATGATTTATGATGGGTACAACCTGAGGTTTGGTGCCGTTGGGAGTGACAGGAGCATTGCTGATGGTGACGGCTGGTGTATGAAAAATGAGCTCCTATTAAACCCAGCACCAGGAGACCCCAAGAATCATGGCAAAGTAAATAAACAAAATATCCTAAGAAGGTGTTTTAAATATAAGCCTTCATTTTTCAAGACTGTTCTAAACAAGAAGACAGAAACAGAAGTGGATTTGATGGGTGAAGTTATTGTAACACGACAACTAATGTTTAAAAGGCATATTTCAAGGCTGTGATTCCCAGAGATTACACCTATGAAATAAAGCTTTCTTGCTAACTGATGGAGTGCTTCCTTCCACATAGAACAATTTACCTGATATCTGAGGGAAATAAAATCTACCCATTAATCATATTTCCTAAGTACAGCATGTTAACAAGAAGGCACAGGCATCATGCATGTATCTATACAGGATCCTGGGCAGCAGAACACACATCCTATGCTCATCTTACGGATGAGCAGGGCAGTGCACCTCCATGCTCTGCAATTGCTAAGTAAAATAAACCCACTGTGGACTGGACTGGAACAAAAATACCTTTGTTTGGATCAACAGGTCCTAAAGGAATCACACCTAACCTATTATTTTGGCAGCAGCCAGAAGAAAAGAGCCATACAGCCAACTCAGCAAGCTCAGGCTTTTGAGCAGCAGATGGTTCTGAGAAAAAAGGAACAGTCTCTTCTCCTCGCTTTGTATAAATCGTGCTGCTCCCCACGCTGTCATTCAGTGGAGCAGTGGCCACAAAGTCCATTTCCTTTATTCCCCATTGTTCCCTTGCTTTTTTGCTCAATGAGGTATCAGATCAGCCCCAGGGAGTAACTGCACCTTACACCGATACAGATCTGGCAATACTCAGGAGATACAGAGCTACTTGCACTATGCTTTCCTTTGAAACAAATTCTTCAGTGTTCCATCTACTTCCTACTAATCTATATCCCTAAGCCCTTAGTGGTTCTTGAACAGCACTACTTCTCATACCCATTGGATAAGCACCGCTAAAATTCCAACAGCAATTGCATTGCTATGTCACATGTATATAAACCAAGGTGTTTAAAATACGTAATCTGATGCAGGAAATAACAAAAGAGAAAGAAAACAAATCAGAAAGTCATGTAGATGATTTTCTCTAAGAAACAAAAAAAAATCAGACTGCAAACAAATTTTGGCAGCTCAGTAATTAAAGCAAAGTCCATATGGCTTAAGAGAACAGTCAAAGTGCACAGAAGGCAGTGGGGGTTTTGTTTGCTTTGCATTCCTCTTCACAGTAAGCTCAGTCATTCTTTTAGAGCTCCTTCTCCATCCCACACACATCCTATGCAGGTGCAGAGAGGGGGATGGCTCACAAGGTTTTGGCTCAAGCTCATGTCTTTGTATATTCCTTGCCATCTAATGAGCTGTGTGGGGATCATTATCCCAAACTCAAAAGCCCTTAAACACACCCACTGGAGTTTTTGGTTTTGAACTTTTTCTTTCTGGAGCCTTTGGAGAGGAACAGCAATCCAGTGCCAAAGCTATCCAGAATCTGTATGCACCAAGAGCAGCAGCGCTTGGAGGCATTGCCAAAGAGGAAAAGCAGTTCTGAGCTTGTCTGCCCTGTCCAAGAGGCACTGAAAGGTGACAGCAAGGCTGAGCTTGCCCTTGGACCTCAACTGTTTAGGTGAGATGCCACCAGGCTACATCTAACCAGCCCCTGTGGACAGGAACAGGCAGCACTGTAATCAATGCCAGGTTGATTTCACCAACCTGCCTTGAAGACACCAGCACCCAGTGCCACAGCTGTCCCACATCCCTCCAGAGAGGCCAGGACAATTTGCAATAGCAGCAGTGCCCGCATGTGCCATGATGGGATGTCAGGAAGCAGCAGGGTATCAATTGTCCTGGCTGACCTACATTCATCTGGGAGGAAATGCCAGATGCTGGAGCGGCAAGGACTTGCCTACTTCCAAATTCAGCTTTCAAACTCTAGTGGTTAAAATGTCTGGTGATCCAGGGCTCTTGCTAGGTCCAAGGGCTGGACTTGGATTCTTTAAACTCCTGATAACTTCCATGCAAGTAAACAACTTGCTGCAAAAACGTGACAAGACTCAGGAAAAGGACAGAAAAGAAGAAAACAAAAAGTGATTTATACAAAAGGATGGAAAATAAACTAAAAATCCTCTCTCTTCTTTCCAAAGGCTATAGCTTCAAGGGCACAAAGAAGACTGTAAATGTGTACAAGGTAATTCATGACCCTAATGCTTGCAGAACCTGGTTAGCTGTATTTGAAGACACTTCTGCCAGATACAAAGCTGAAGAATCAATAAAAGGCACCTGTGGACACCAAAACTCACCCAGTCTGTGTGATGTGTCTTTGCACAATAAAATAAATCAAACAAACCCAGCTACTGTGTACTGGTTTACACACCAGTAAGCAGTACTGTGGAGTCTGGGCAAGAAAGGGTGTTCAACTTCTATTGGCAGGGCAGGATAACTTTGATGATCAGAAACCTCATCAGTTAGTAGACCCTCTGTCTTGTCGGTGCAATCTTAATTGAGAGATTCCTCTGGCTTCCTGGGTTGTGTCCACTGACTTCTTAAAAGTGACCAATTCCAATGGCACATGCAGTCTATGAGGGAGGATCAGAACCACACCAAAAATAAACTGACCTGCATCTGAATTTGTCCCACTTCCTTCACCCACTACTGCCTACAGTGTTCTTTTGAGCCATCTCCTCTTCCAAAGGTCCTGGAGTTGGAGTATTTAAACAATGCAGCAGGTCCCATTTGAACAACAAAGAAAAGCAGGTCAACAATTCAGTATAAATACACTAATAGTGAGCCTAGAGCAGACACAGTGATGCATCTGAGCCTAAGTTGATCAGCCAGTGCTCCTAATCTGGGGAGCAGCAATGAGGAGAGAGGAGATGTCTGCTTTTCATGTAAGAATTTGTCCCTTTTTTATGTCTTCCTACTTGGCTTTGATGACACTGAAAAATTAAAAAGAAAAAAGAAAAACTAGAGAAAAAAAAAAAGAAAAAGGAGCCTGGGAGGTTTTATGTTTTCTCTTCAAATCACATTACAAAGTCACTCATTGCATCTAGGGAATTCACCTCCTTGTTTGGGAACGGCAGGACAGAAGGAAGGGAGAGAAAGAAAGAGGAAAGAGAAGGGTGTGGGAGCTGCTTCCTGAAGCAGTGTTACAAAAAGCAGTTAAAAAACCTTACTATTCACAAGTGGTTAAAATCATCACTTTTCAGAATTCCTTTTTTTTTCCTCTTTTAAACAAAGGTTCAGCTCATTCAGCTCCGTGTTTTTAGAGTTGATTGTCTTCAGGAAAAATACCCAAACCCCAGCCTCATCCGTGTTCCCATCCATTTCTACCCTGATAGAGAAGTTACCCACAGTTCATCACACACATAGTCACTGCGCAGGGTTCCCCCGAGTGCCGCTGGCGGTTCGGCTCCATCCTCCATTCCCGTCTCAAACAAAGGAGGAGAACCCTGTCACTGGAGTCCGGGAGCCGGGTGCGGGCTGCCCCGTTGGGGTGTACACCCCTCCTGAGCTCTGTGTTGTGATGACAGTCTGGAAATAGGGTTCTGTCTCGCTGGCGGCACACTCCTCATATCTGTAGGATGCTGGGTGCTTCACACCTTTCTGCTGCCGCTTCCAGGAGTTGTAGTAGGTGGGGTCGCTCATGTAATGGTTCACAAACGAGTGCTTTGGCAACTCATCTTCATAATCTGAGTCAGTGGCCTGGAGCATCAGGAAAAAAACCCAGAAATCAGCCATTAGCATCCAGGATTTAGCCTGTTCCACCTTAGAAGAAATCAGAGACAAGTTTAATATCACCAGCTGACAAAAGCTGTGATTTTAGGGTAGGATGGTTTGTAGTCCAAGTGTAATACATGCTGGCCTGTAGAAAAGCACTGTGCTTTGGTTTAGCCAGGCTTTGCTGCCAGAGGGAGAGTCCCTGACGAACACTGGTGATAAGAGATGCAGAGAAATCTCTCCTAATTCACTGCAGAATGCTGCGTCGGAGCTATGTTGACAGAAGATGCACGAAGTGTAGAGACACCACAGAGAAACCAACAGCTTTCAATCAGATAATCAACAAGACTGCAATTACAACTGAGAATACCTTTCCTGATGCAAGGACATCCCTGCAAACAACTGAAGTTAGCCAGACATACTGTTGTTTGTGGTGGTCAAACCAGGGCACTTGCACAGTGCTCTGGATTGAGCTTTTAAGCATTGAAAATTAGATCTATCACTGAAAGGGAATTAAGCAAAATCACTGTTTTTTTCTCAGGCAAACATTCTATCTGTATATGTTCAGGCTGATTATTGGTGGTACAAGACACACAACCAGCAGTGACAGAAGAAAGAGAATGCAAAATCTGGAGAACAATGGCCAGACAGGAGGGGTGGTTTTCCTGGGATGGCTTCGGAACAGAGTGGATCTACACTTGAAACATTGATGCATGACGGCTGCACAGCTTTAAAGCTCATATCAATATTGAGTGAGAGCTCTAGTGAAATATAACCAGCTAAGCTTTGTGCATCTGTCCCTCCTCTGAAGTACTGCTGCTGTGATACAGCTGGAGGAATCACAGAGGGCTCGTACATCTCTGAGTGCAGAGATCACAGCAAAGCCACAGTATCTAAGTGCACATTTTCCTTCTGTTCCCACTACTGCTCCCACCTGTAACAGCCCCATCCCATACAGCACACAAGCATTTACCCGGTCATTTCTGTATCTCATGCCTCCTCTCAGAATCTCTGCTTTGAGCATGCAAAAGCTTTTATTCCCCCCCCCCCCCAATAATCC
>JANHGB010040321.1:3990-14174 GCA_026283785.1 Coracopsis vasa | reverse complement strand
CCTGCCCATGGCAGGGGGGTTGGAACTGGATGATCTTAAGGTCCTTTCCAACCCAAACCATTCTATGATTCTATGACTCCAAAGCTGATACCAGATTGCCCGTATCGGTCAGCTCAAAGCCTCCTTTTTGTTGCTGTAGGTGATCTCCAGGGCATTCTCCCGAGTCAAACCTCCTCCATCCCCTGAAGCTCTCACACCAGGGCCTGGCTGACAAGCCCTGAGGGCCAATCATCCTGAAATAAGCCATTTCTGCCCCCAGAACAGCTCTGTCTCTGGCTGAGGACACAGTTCCTCCTTCCTGAAGGCACTCTGAAGCCTTCTGCACGCTGCCTAAACACAGCAAAGATTCTGTTACTGGGTTCCTTGTTTTTCCTCCCTCCTTCTCACTGTCTACAGAGCCAAAGGGCCTGTTTGTTTTCCTGCTACTTATCAGAAAGGTTTATTTGCAATTGCTTGAGAAGGGGGGGGAAAAAACCCCTCTGTAGCCACAGGCAGCCAAGCTCTGTGCTCAGGAACGTAATGGCTGGAGCCCGCGGGCCCATATGCTCGCCATCCTGCAAGGTGGAAGGCCAGCTCTGATCACATCCAGCTGCTCAGGATACAACTGATCAGGTATGGCTGAATGTCAGAAACACGGGGTCGGGTTGACTGGGGGTTGTGGCAAGGAGCTATTTCCAGTGTGCTGCAGAACTGGGAATTTTCCTGTTTGGGGATGTCAGGGCTGCAAACACAGACACATCCACAGGCCCCTGAAGGGAGGGAGGGAAGCAGGAGGAGGAGGAGGTTCTATTTTCCCTGTCAGCTGCTATAGCATCCTCTGAGCTTCATGAGAGAAAGAACTCAGCTTTCATACTGCACTGAATAATTCCGGCATTTTTAGGTTCCTATTTCCTCCTCCCCGTTGAATTAAGACCTAGGAATTCAGCTTGTTTGTTGTTGCTTTTGTTACTGAATATCCATGAAAAGCTCAATGTCCCTGGGAACTAATTAGGTATTAACCCTGCATTATTGCTGCATATCAGCCATGGAAACATGCCATTTGGCTAAGTCGCCTTGAAATATGGAACTATCGAAGGATCAGGTGGAATGGCTAAAACAGAAGTTAACAAAAATGGGAAGATTGCTGGGACAGGGAGGGAAAGGAAGGAATATTTCAAGCAAAAGCAACTACATGGTATTGGTTTCTACAGTTTCTATCAAATTCTAAACAAAACTATCAGATAGGAACAAATATGCAGAAGAACAATAAGGACTCAGCTACCATGAGGAACTGGGTCTGGGAGAGATGTGAGGGAGCCGTATAGGATCTGCTTATATGGGATCTGCTCTAGCCTAACCTCAACTTCTTTCTTTGTTTCGCTCTTAGCACCTCACCACATCCCTGATGTTTTGAAGCAAGATACTTCTGGAACACCTCAACTGGATCATGCCTTCAAAGACCTGAGCCTTTAGTGTATACTCTTGTATTTTGGAGCATTTACTTCCATGCCTTGCAACCTTGCCCAGCACGCTACCACCTGACACAGAAGCACAGACCACTAATGGCATGATCTGAATAAATGTGTACATATCTATATTTTATTACTCAAACCACTTCAGCAATGTGCAGATAATTCACTCTGAATACTTACTCATCTATTTTCCCCCCTCAAAACTCTTCCCTTTTGACTTAAAACCCTCATTTGTGGTCCAAGCACCAGCACACTTAATCAGACCAAACAGGGCCATAGAGCGGCTTTGAAGAGACCTTAAAATATCTCAAGACTCTAAAACTAAGCCATGGGAAATAGGATTGCTCTCATCCAGAGTAAGCTACACCCCTCTTTCTCCTATGCCTTAGGAGAGACAGCAGAGCTCTGAGCCCTGCAGTGGCAGGGGATACAGAACCCTCAAACCTGCCTGTTTCACCAGCACTGTGTCAGCCCAGACAACCACTGACTCCAGTGCTGAACTAAAATATTTGGATTTGATAAAACAAACTCAGCAGCTGTTTAGACTTTGGCTGAGCAGCCTCACAATGCAAGCTTCCTTTTCAACTTCCCTATTTATTCTCATCCCTGCCATCGTGCTATTAGGTGACCACAGCCAAATCTACTCCCTTTCTTGCCCCTGAATCCCCATCTCACACATGCAGATGGGCAATTGTCTCCCAGTGCATGCTTGCACAGAGACAGCACAACAGGACTGTAGACTTCTTTAGGAAGCCCTATATGGCTGTAATGAAAAGTTATTATCACAGTTCTTTGCTTGCAAGTTTTGTACAAGCACGTCCCACAAACCCATGATGAAAGTGAAAGGCCCCATTTTAACTGTTACTGGGTTTACAGAATACAGTGGACCTCCCAAAACTACCCTTGTTCTCCTTATTCCAATAGCATAACCCTGCCTCTGATCACAGCTACACCCAGCCTCCAACTGCCCTTGCACAGACCAGACTCTTGGAGTGCTCACAGTGGGAGGTCCATTCGCACATCACATTAAAAGCAGACAGAATCAATTAAAGCAAAAAGGATGGGGTCTGCTGAGATGACAGAAGGTATTTGGGGTAAAACCTCCCAGCTGAATGCAGGAGATGCCATTGCCCAGGCTTTCTTGTTCCTCCATGGAACCTGGGGCCCAACAACATCTCTGCTGATGATTTCTGACTGCCGGTCCTAATTTCTTCTGCAGTTGCTCATAGTGCTAAATAGCAAGGAAGACAGAAGATAGAGGCCGATCGAAGAGGATATGAGCATAGGAAGTTATCAGAGGAGGGACTTTTAGTAACTAGGAGAGAGTTGAATAATAGCTGCCCTTCCTTCCATTACTCAGAAATGACTTATCCCTGGGGAGGCCCTAAGAAAACCAAACTCTGATTTTTTATACTGCACAGATGAAGATACCATTCCTCCTTCTGAGGACTCAGTCACCACCTTATATCCCTCTGCAACCACCACCTCAGGATCGATTCTAGGTATTTACACCTCAGAAATGCCCACTATGCCCATTCTTACCTTATTCCTCTGGGTGCCCCAAGGCCATTCCCTTGTGCCTTCCTGAAGCCAGCCCTGTTTGCTGAAGGGAATGGCAGAGCACTGCAGCCCATACCCTCAGTAACAGATGTTGGCTTTGTAACTTTAACCCCCCTTCAAGCCATCCCCCTCCCTCCTTCCTCATCAGGCATCTTCAGCCTACATGCCATGCAATTTGTTACCTACAGGGAAGGTCAGGGTCCTGCTGGGTGCTGTGCATCTCTCAGCTTGGGGCACTTAGTTTCCAATTTTTAACTCACTAAAGATGTTGGAGCAGAGAAAGAACAAGGCAAAGAAACTGGCTTGAGAGAGGGACTGATGCAGGCCCTGCCTTGTCAGAGAGGATTTTCATTGTTGTCACCCCGCTCTCCCAAATTCTCCCATGTCCTGGTAACAGGTACAGATTTCCAGGAGGACAAACACCCATGTAAGCTCCCGAGATCTTCAGCTTCCACTGGGAGCAAGTAAGCAACATTAGCTCTTACGTGCTTTCCTTGCTGGGCTGATCTGTGGTGTGAACATCCTCTAATTAGTCATTTAACTTAAGAACTAAGACTCCCAAGAGAAGATTTCAGAGGGGAATTCAGAGCTCTTCAGACTGAAATTCTCAACTGCCTAATGCAATTGTTCTGCATCTCCTTTTCATCATCTCCCTCTGCCTCACTCTCTCCATTTGACTATCTATTAAAAATAGGTGGTATGAATACTTCCTGTCACATCAGCATCTCAGCTGGAATCAAAAGCCATAGAAAAGACTCTGAAGAGCACAATAAGGCAGCAGTTCACCTCATCTCACTAGGTTATCTGTTCTTCCTGTTCGGTATAGTGCCTATAGTAGCTTAATGGACTCTTCAGAGTTCTCCATGGGTTCTTCCCCCAGGCATAGCACTGGATTTAAGAGGAACGGATAGTACCCACTCACAAGAAGAAAAGAAATCCTTCTACGTCCTTTGAAACATTCTAGTGTCATACTAACTACATTTTGTTCTGAGCATTAGGTTCCCCAACATTGCAAGGAGCTGCTAGCAGCCATTTACACAAGCACAGAACACTGTTTAGCTCTTCCCACCAGAAAGCTGCTGTGTTTTCCTGAGAAGCCTAGTGAGAAAAAGTGAATCATCACCACACAATAACAAGAATTCCAAAGGATATGGGGAGCAAATCAATCTATAAACTAAAAAACAGCAAGCTTTGCCTCAAAGTAGTGTTTTAAGCATGAATCCCTGTGCTAGAAATACCTAACCTCAGAATTAGACTGCAGGAAGTTTGCTAGGGAAGAATCCCATCTACCTCTGTTAATAATGGTCCAGGATTTTCTCCTCCCAAGGTTCATGTAACATTGAGAAGATGATCCAGTATCACCGGACAAGAGTCTTCACAAGGCTACAACAGCCCTCAGCAGCAAACCATGGAAGGAAAGGGTTAGTACGAGGCTCACTGGGATGAGTGGGGGCCCTTTCTAACTCCTTAAAGAGCACTCAGCTCCCCATCCATGCAAATACTGGACTTGATTTGCAGAGCTGACCTGCACTGGTTGGCATAAGGGGGATGAAGGAAGCTGCCCCCGGCCCTCCACCTGTGGCCACCCAGGACCATGGACAGCACTTCCCCCTGCGAGACCGGGACACACAGCAATCCCGCTCTTCCCGACAGTGGGAGAAGTACAGCACAGATCTCAGCAAGAGGCTTGGTTTGCTTAGTTACCATGAAATACAAGTTGAAAACATGGAGTATCATGACCCAATTCTGCTCATCCCAAGTGCTGGAGTTCTTCAGTGAGTGCACATTAATCCAAGGAATGCCATTGTCTCTGTGGGTTCTGATGAACACCTTGAAACAGTGAAGAGAACTGTTCTAAACAGAAGCCTGTTCCCCTGCCCATGTCCTGATAATAATTAGGATGTAATGATAGCAGAAGAACACCTCTGAAGCTCTCTTTCAGCTTGCTCTGTTAAGTGGCCTCTGGCCTTCAAGACACACTTAAAGGACCCCTGTGCAAAGCCCAAGTTGTTATCTACCTACATACACTATTACCCCGTATGTCCACTCATGCAACATGAATTCACCAAGCAAGCAAGAGACAGAGTGACAGCATCTCATTTTGTGAGGTGCCAATGCCATTTCACACAACTGAATTTACAACCATGCTACACTGGGTGTATACATCACTGGGTATACACATCTTCCCAGGAGGAAAGGAATACATCTCTGCCATAGTACTGAAATGCTTTTAAGTACCTATGTCAGTATATCAAGAACTAATTATTAATCCCCTCACATTTCCAATTCCACACAGTTGCCTTAAAACAAGCAGACCATGAGGCAAGCTCAGCAATCAGCAGTCACTTTTCCTTTGACAAGGAGCACATCACTAAGATACTACAAGACCAGCACTCCTATAAGGCGGCTTCATTCTCACTCGGCATCCAAAGTTCAACTTAGAGGATAAAGAAAATGAGAGAAATGGCTAGTGACAGTAAGCCTTGATAGGGTCATGAGCTTTGCAACAGCTTCAACATGTGGGAGAGTGAAAACATCACTCTCAAAGTAAAGGGACAGAGGAAAGAAATAAACACAGGGAAGGGGGAGAGGAAAGAGAAAGGAAAGGTTGATGGACAGTTGAACTTGTTGAGGGTGAAATCAATTAAAGTGCATCAAATCCAGAATTCATGCTTTTTCAAAGTGACAAATATGTGCTGGAAACTGAGAAAGACGAGGGGAAAATAATGTCTTTGACCTCCCGGAGACCGGCTGTTCCTTCCGTCAGAGGAGCCAAAAGTGAAGTGAGATGCGTTCATGATAAATTGTAACAGCCAGGCAGCCACCTTAAAAAAGAACGAGGTGAAAAGGTTACAGAAGGGACCCAAAATGCAAAGAATTCAACCAAACATCAAGATAAATCAGCTCAGGCCCTTGTGTATGTGTCCCCAGCCTTCACAGCACTGCTGCAGCTCATCTCTATTTGTTAGCCTTACTTAAAGGGTAAGAGACACACGCACACATCTTCTTTACAAAGGGGTTTTAAAACATCTTTACCAAGGATGAATTCACTTCAGCCTTCCAAAGCTAAGGGATGCAGTGACCACATTACCTGCCATCCCCTTCGTGGAACTGTTAGGCAATTAGAGCATTCCTTTGGTGCACATATATATCACTGGCAACCCTGTGCGAGCTCAGTTGAGCTGGGTTTTAGAACACTTTCAAAGAGCTTGACACACCTCTCTCCTAAAGCAACTATTAACACTTCTGAAAGCTTCAGAGTCTTAAGATACCTTATTTTCTCTTGCACTTACATGTTCAAGGCATGGTACAAGTATTCATCCGGATGCTTTGACCAGCATGGCAACTTTGGATCTTTTTCCCTTACTGACAGCCAGAAAGTATTAACTCTGATGATCACTCTCATGCAGAATAGCTGCATGCAAAGCTAATATATATATATATATATATATAAAAAACAGTAAGCATATGATATCTACTAACAAAATCTTTGAAACACCCCTTGAAACAGCGTGTCCTGCTGAGAACATACATTTTCAACCCATTAAAATCATAGAATCCCAGCTTGGTTTGGGTTGGAAAGGACCTTATCCAGTCCCAAGCCCTGCCACAGGCAGGGGCACCTTCCATTAGAGCAGCTTGCTCCAAGCCCCATCCAACCTGGCCCTGAACACTGCCAGGGATGGGGAAGTGCCCAAGCAAGCATCTCAGCCAAGGTGAAACTCAACATTAAAGGATTATGCAACTCCCTTGACAGCCATGTTTCCACATATGGGGAGATTTCTCAAGTGGACACTCTGTTGTTTTGGTCACAGTTTTCCTCCTAGACCAATTCTAGCAAAAAGCTTCCCTGGTGACGCATCCAATGGTTCATGTGAACTGCAACAAGCAGCATCTTAGGGAACATTTCCTGCAGTTCTGCCCATTTATGCACTTTGGCAGGATACACCCAATACAACTCCCATTCAAACGCTCCCACTTGGACTTTAGATTGACTCCCCACTTTAGTCCATCAAGTTTTCAAACACTGGGTGTTTGTGATACGTGGTCCTTCTTAAACTGTTCATACAGATGGACATCACCCCGAGATCTTCCAGCAAGAGTTGCCCAAGCCTTTCTGACTACTTATGACAACAGCAAATGGACCTTTGAAGATGTTACTGAAGAAAGCATGTTTGCTGTCCTTTCCTGAGCTACTGCCAGCACTGAGGGACTACATGAAGCAGTCTACAACAGTTCAGCCTGTGCACACTGCTGACTGTTGTGTAGATGGTCATGTTAAGGTAGCCCTAAGCATGGGAGGTACAGGAGATTCCCAACTGCAGCATGCAATTTGCAGTGCCTGGGATCCCAGCTAGCATTGAGAGCTTATAGTTGCACATGCCTGCACTGAGAGGAAGTTTGCATTGCTGTTGGTGCTGCGAGGAAGCTCAGCTATCAAGTCCTAGCTGGCATCCTCACAGTGCTCCCTTCAGAAAGCACTGGTGATCATCTCACCGACTCCTCCCAACACAGATGCCCACCCCACTGCTGTTGCCTCCTTCATCACAACAACCTTCTCTGGATGGTCCCTTCCCTGAAACAGCCTGATTCTCTCAGGGAGACACGAGTTCACATCAACAAATCCTTCCCGACACTGCCCTGAAGCACTTTCGCTATGATCAGCTATTCAGAGTGATGGGACACACTAGTTAGATCTCTCTGTATGTTTATCAATCCCTTCTCAGCCATTTTCCTCTGCAAACCCGTCAAATCTCTTTCTTCAAGCTCTGTGGGAACAGTTAGGAGCTATCTCCTCAGAGGTGCCTGCCTTGCCACTTGGATTTCACCCGCTTCCTGGAGAAGTTGGATGTCAGCACTCAGAGACTGGTCTGCACAATGCAGACGCAGCAGCAGTGCTGCTATCAGAGATCTTAGGGTGATGGGATCCTTATGAAAGACCCTTATAAGCTCTCTTGTCCCTGTGCAGGGGATTAGGAGTCCTCTTAACATGGGGTAGAGGAGGAAGAAGAGGAAAAGCCCAGAGATCAAGTCAAAGGAATAAGAAGCCTGTAACACCCCAAACCAGACACAAACAACTTGTTCCAAGTTGAGCCAGGGCAGGGATCAAGCTGCTCCACAGGAACACAGGACCTCATAGTATTTTAACAACACAGGACAAGTGTATTAGACTTCACATGTACATCAGTATTTCAAGGTACTAATGCCCTATAAAAACATAGTGAAAGACATTTAAATGGTACAGGGCAAGTGTATTGGACTTTATACGTACATCAGTATTTCAAGGCTCTGATGCTCTTTGCCAACATAGTGAAAGACATTTAAATGGTACCAAAAGAGGGAAACAGTCCATTACACCCCTGTAACGAATGTAAATGAAGCCACACACCACCATCAATATACCTGGACCTTACAAGCTCCCTTTTATTCTTCCAGGGAATTTACTGTCTGAGGTGTCACACGTCTTCCCTTTCACACAGGGAGTATCAGACAGTCTGTTTGCCTTACATTGATGCTTGTAACCTCCGTGGATGGCAGTGAATTGCCAGCCAGTGTAAATCTGCCTAGCTGCTGTCCTATGAAACTACGCTCTGCAGCTTACATGCAGTTTGATTGTGCAGATCTAGGTCAGCATCCTGCATCCTGACAAACATCAAATGAGAATGCTTATTTATCCTTTCACACTTGTCATCAGTTGAACTGGTTATCGTCCCCATTTTGCAGTCAGGGGAATAGAGCACAAAGCCATGAAGTGACTTGGCTGAGACCACTGTGCAGACCAGTGCCTGATTTGGAAATCAAGCCCAGATAGCAAGCTCCAGGTCCTCCACACCCCCAACCAGGGCATCATCATGTTCCTAAGTCAAACTTGCAATGCTTTTGGAGTAATCTGTAGATAGCACCACTTAGATTTTCTCAATCATCTACCTGATGAGTTTACCACAACAGTTTACAACAACCCCTAATGTCTCTCAACAAGTTACCTACTCCTTCCTTGCTCATCAACCAGAATAAGCTCTCAGGGATTTGGATCCTTTCCTTTAAGCCCTACAGGATAGGGCAGGGATCTCACAGAACAACCCTTCACGCTCCATTTCATCAAATGTGCTGGATGCAAGCACAGGGACAAACATGAGATTATAGATATGAAACCAACAGAACATTTTACCATCCAAAACTGGGAGCTCTGTCACTATGACTGAATAGCTGCTGCTCCCGCTGCTGATGCCTCCTGTCAGAAAGGGCACATGAGAAAGGGACAAGTGGCAGAAACAAAAAGCTTCACTAGAAAGAATCTGGTAGCTCCATATCAGACACATCCACAAAGGATGAAAAGGAAGAAAATAAAGGTTCCAAGAGCCAGACAACAACTGTTACTCATTTGAACAGCAGCATTTCTTTTACTTTGGGTTTGGAGTTCTGCTGACTTTCACTGAACTGCTTTCATTCATTGCATGGAATCTTCCATCTATGCAGTGTTTTGATTGTCTTTCCTCCATCTTTTCTGTTCTTCCTCTATTTTCATGGATTTCCAAGGCATTTGGTGCTGAAATATTTTGGGTGAGTTTGGAGCTTTTAATTGTTAAAGGAAGAAACTAGTATTTTTTAAGCTGCTGTTTCATTACAATATGAACATTATAATAATATTCAATAATTATCAAACATTATAATAATAATGAACAAAATTTTTCCTTTTTTAGAGGAAAACCATCAGTAAAATGTGACTAAATGAAAGTTCCTCTTTGCTTGGCATTTGGCTTCACCACAACTGCTGCCACACAAAGCCAGGCTGAGCTCTGGGATTCTGGCCATGTAAATGATGAAGTTTTATTTTCAGAGGGACAGTAAAATTGAATGGAAAAACCCCACCTAACACAAAACATCAAACCACAACCAACCTTTTCCCTCCTTAAAGACTGCCTGTAGAGAAGGAAGAGAGACACTTATCGCTTAGACTAACACACACCACTTGCCTCTACACATGGACAACCAGGGCTGGGGCCTCACTGCTACAAGTTCCTCTGCTCCCTGGGAACTCCCAGCCCAGAGCTCCTGCCTTCCTCCCTGGGGCAGGTCAACACCTTCAAAGAACCATAGAATGGTTTGGGTTGGAAAGGACCTTAAAGCTCATCCAGTTCCAACCCCCTGCCATGGGCAGGGACACCTTCCACT
>JANHGB010040318.1:0-22968 GCA_026283785.1 Coracopsis vasa | reverse complement strand
CTGACATTGAAGGGTCATGTAAACAGATGAGAAAATAAATATTCAATAGACTTCAAAACACGCATTCAAAAAAAATATGTATTTGCAACCTCTTAGAAAACAAAGCACTATAGAAGCTGGTTTGCTAGTTCTTCCAGCTGCATTATGTCTAATGTGTTTGAGATGCCACTTTTTAGATTACAGAAGCTATCTAAATATATCTTCTTATGGTAATTCAGATTGCATTATCTCAACACAATGTAAACCACTTTATTTTATTTTTTTTTTAATTAAAAGCTTTGCATCATAATACCTGTCCCTTACAGGTTGTCATTTTAACCATTTGTACTGTAATATCAAAATCTCACAGGTTCCTGGTTTACATAAATCCAGCTGTATACGGTCACATATTGTACCAAAGCTGAAGCCATTAATACCAGCTAAAGTAAGTGGATTAAGTAGGAAACTGTCACCTGTGCAGAAGAGAAATCACTGTGATGCTGAAAATACACTGGGATTGCAAGCCACCATTAGTGAACTCTGGAAAAACTTCCAGTTTAAAAGGTGAGTTGCTTTAATCCCTTACTTAGCACCTTGTATACTTTTTTTTTCCCAAAGAAACTATTTTCAAAGCAGGCTCTACAAGTATCCTCCATACAGATCAATAAAGATAATGGCTTAAGATAAGTATTTTCTACATGCAGTTTTTAATTTCCTAATCTTGATAAAACAATGAAGTATGATTTCTGTTAAATATACTCTTCTAATTACTCTTTTGCTTTCTAACCAGGAAAAGGTATCAGCTAAATTTAATTTATTCAAGTAATGCATTTATTTTAACATAATTTATATGAAAATTATTACCATTGTTTGGAATCAAATTCCAAAAGGCATTTCTCAGTCTAAAATGCAAAAACTGAATAGAAGTTGCCAAACTTAACCGAATACAAGGTTGTTTCTAGTTAACTTTATGTGCCTCTCACATTTTGAGATGGCTGATTGTCAGAACTATTTTGCTTTCAAAATGATGGTGAACTTATGGAACATTTGTTAGCTGAAGTCTCTGGTTACAAGAGACATTTTAGCAGATTATAAAATTCTATTGTTTACCCTGGTGTAGATGACTTGGCTAGCTGGAAGTTTCTGCAAATATCTTCAAGGTTTGAACTTGAAGGACAATGATTATTTTTTATTAGGAAAAAAATAGCATAGATATTCTAGCTTATGCTATTTCTGTGGCTTAGGTAAAAGCTCCTGTGGCAGAGTTTTCCTAGCTCAAGTAGAAATCTCAATTTTGAATAAATAAGCTTTATTCAAATGAAATTATTATTCTCTTTAATCTGAAGCCAAATGTGAGTAGGACAAAAGTATTCTCTTTGCACTGAGTAACAAATATGAGACTGGTGAGCATGTGTTAAATCAGATGAATATGCTTTAGTCAGTTTGAGCTTTATTATAGGCTATTATAAACACGCAACTGACTTCTACTTAAAAATATTTGCAGTATTTTCATTTTTAGAAAGCTTGCTTTTTATTATCCTTTTGATGCAGATTAAGAATGATAGTTTCAAAGAGGAAGTGAAAATGTTTGTGTATGTGTTGCTGGACCTCTAATTGGTAATGTCTGACCAGGGTTGTTCACAGGGACAAAATGAATGTATTTTGATTTATCAGAATACAGGCAGATAGAACAGAGTGAGCCTAGATGGCACTCTGTTCCTTTTCTCTGCTGATGGTTGCAAGACTTAACTCCCAACATCCACATTTTGTACATCCAGTTTTGGTTGGTCTGTAACTTCTGGGTATGTACTGGGAATGTATATTTTTTTTACATGTTACTTCTATATAAATAAAGTACTATAAAGTACTTTTTTATTAACTTTTAGATGGTTTTTTTCTTAATTTATTTCACAAAAAGTTTTTCTCACTGCCAGGACTTATTTAGCTCTGAGTATTCTGTTTATTGGGGTTGTTTTTTGTTTTCAGATCTTAAAGTGTTTCTAAATTAGCCTTATGTCTTAAGAATTACATTGTTTGATGGCAAATAAATCTTGTGGGACACTAATCTGTTCTGTCCTAATGGCAAGACTTGCAGCATTTATATGGAACTATAGCTATTCAGAAGACTTAAGTGTGAAGGAAACACAACCCCAGAGTACGACTGGGTACATACAGTCTTTCATATATGAAGCTAATAGCTATCATTCTGCCACAGGACAACGGGAGCAGTTGAATTCACAATCAGTTATAGTAAAATTGAAATAAAAACTTTCCATCACAGATTTTTATTCTAGGGTTAATCATAGATAAGTGAGTAAGTGGGTAATTAAACAAGGGGTCTTGCTTTGCTTTAAACGATACGTTCTTACAGGCCTGTGGTTAGAAACATGTAATATAACATTCTTGGGTTTTGTTTTGTCTTTGTTTTTTTGTGCAGAGAATATGAAAAACTTCCTTCTTGTAAAAAGTCAGATCCATTGTCTCCAATCAAAGATAATATACAGCTTACTCCAGAAACAGAAGAAGAAATCTTTAATCATCTGGAACATAGTCATGTTCAGAGGGCTATATTCCAATGACCTGTATGCTGTGCACAATAGGGTGCATTTTTTATCATTGCGAAAATTTACCTTCTGGATATTTCATACATATAGAAAAGATTCTTTGAAAACCAACTATATTTTAGGCTGACTAATGATTTGTCATCTTTTTTTACAAAAGTGTGAATTGAAAAGTACAGTTTTATACTGACTGGAATAAAATCCTTCAGATGCCTATGTTCTCTTATTCCAAGTTCCCACGCTAAACTTTTGTCCAAACTCCCAAACCTTTTTCAGCTGCCCCTAGGCATTTTATGTAGGTCACACATGCAATCCAAGTTTCTACAGCAGCTGTGGCTTTGCCTTTGCACAACAGCAGCATAACAAGTTTGTGCCTTAATTTTCAATAGTTGATATTATTTCTTTTTTTTTTTTTTTTTCCTTCTTTCCTCTTGAGACTAATCTGGCCCCAAGAGGGGAATGTAAGTGCTGTTCATAACAGCCTTCACTATACTTTCAGCACCCTAATAACTATTTATTTTCCCTGTAAGGTAAGATCCTCTCTCTCAGCAGTTACTGTTCTGTCTGATACAGTCGTATTATTGGTGGGAATAACTTGGGGATTGCAAAAAGGAATATCACATATTTGGTCCCAAATTCTCACATTAATAGAATGATCTTTGGAGAAATACAGTATTTTCCTCTGTTATACTTGCTGTTTCCATGTTTGTAGTCTTATCCAACCACAGACAGAAAATATCAGTACTCAAAGCTAAGGATTACAGAAAAGTGTTGTCCTTGCAACAAATCAAGCTTCAGTCTTTGACAGCTGATCAACTAAAAGGAAAGAATCCAGAACACTAGAGTCCTTGGTTTGGATAACTGAATTATCATTAAAAAATAATATGAGATTTCAGATATCTACCATTAAAATCAGGATTTGAGCCAATGTAACAATTTGGGTTGGTGATTTTTTTGTGTTTTGGGTTGTTTTTTTGTTTTTTTTCCTTAGGAAAGGGTAGTATCTCTTTCTTCAGCAGATGAAGGTACAGAAGGATATGTGAAATGCATCCTCTCCATTCCTGAGATGAATGTTTTCCCTCCATCTCTGAGCGTTTTGCAAATATTTGAAGTTTGAAATTGATCTATGAGAGGCAGATTGGTTTTATTGTGGGTTTTGTGTTGTGTTTTTTTGGTTTGGTTTGGTTTTTTTTCATTGCACTTTCTTTCTCTGTAACAGAATTTGCATCTGTGAAACTAAGGTGACCAGCTGCATTACATCCCAAAAAAGCTACTTACAAGAGTAGGTTATGTGTGTGTTTGTGGGAGCAGTCATCTTATTTCTACATTTGTGCTGAAGTTATGGGATAGAAGGAACTGAAACCAGAAGAAATTGGGGGGTTGGGGGGAGGGAGGAATAAAATAAAATGTGCCAAAATGGAAATAATTAACAAGAAAACCACACCACACACCCCCCAAAAAAAAACCCAACAAAAAAAAAAAACCACTTGGCAAGGAGGGAGAGTCTAGTTTTTTCAAAAAGCAGGCATTTGAAAGATGGAGGATGTGAGGGTGGTTGGAAAACAAGAAATGAGTGGGAGGAAATGAAAGCAGATGGCAACTTAACTTGGAGGCATATGTCTTTGTGTGTTGTTTGCTTTTCAATCTGATATTCATTTTACTTTTTTAGTTTCTATAACTAATACTCTTTAATTTTATCAGCAGGACTTCAAAGTATTCTCGCAAAGCAGATGGCATTGCTGTATCGTATTAAAAGGGTGAATCTGGTCTGGAAATAATATAGAAATAAATTTACTAACGGTGGTCTAATCAAGGTGTCGATTAGCCATTCCTTCAGCAGAATAGTCTTATGAGCTGCAAATATTCAGTATCACAGAGAATTAATATGTGTGTCTGTGGTCATCCAAATCAAGTAATGATTTTGAAACTATAGGTAAGTAACTTGTCCAAATTCAAATGAGTGTTTCTGCTTAAATGTTTTTGTTCTAATTACAACACTTGATGTATCAACCACAAGTTCCCTTTTACATGAATCAATATAGTAGCTAGCATCACTTTTATGGGACTGAAGAAAATTCAAAGACCATAGGGCTTTGCACACAGATTGTTAAAATCAGTCATTATATCTAAATAATAGTATTTTAATAGGATTTGCAGTACTGTGACTTTTTTATGCATTATTGGCATGCTGTTGCTCTATGAAATACTAGAAGCTTGCAGTATTTAGATTTTATATATCAATTAGTGTGTTCATTTTGTTGGTAACAAAAAAGGTTACAATTCTGAGATAATGAAGCTGAGAGACAATTCTTTGCTCTTAGTATTTGCATCAAAAAATAATTACTTGCTGATTATTTCAACAGCACCTTGGTTTAGGAACAATATGTTACCAAATTAAAATTATTAGTGTAGGAGGGAAGAAAAAAGGGGGGCCATCCCTTTCTGAGGTTGTCTTATACTAATAGCAGGCCTGAATCTGGCTGCAACAACCCCAATTTGGTTGTAAAAATCTAGAAATTTATATACTTGTTCTTGTGGCTGTCTTGTGTTATTTGAGTTTGGCAGTGAGATGACAGGGTGAATATTTATGCCAGCTGGATAAGTAATGCAGAAACCAGGCAATGTAGTTTCAAGAACAGAGTTAGGAAGAGCTTTAATCTGATAGCAAGAGGGTAGGAGAAAGTGTGGGAAGGGAAAGGCAAGACAAAAAGCAATTCCTGAATTTGTTAGCTACAAAGTGCTATACAGGTATAGGATGAGCTAGTGCTGAATTACTATTGCTAGAGTACAGAAATTTAATTGTAAAATGATTTGGGTTGGAGGGCACCTTCAAGATCTAGTTCTAGCACCTCTGCCACAGGCAGGGGCACTTCCCACTGGACCAGGTTGCTCAAAGCCCTGTCCAACCTGGCCCTGAGTACTTCTAGGGATGGGGCATTCACAGCTTCTCTGGGTAACTCATTCCAGTGTCGCACCACACTCGCAGTAAAGAATTTCTTCTTAATATGTGATCTAAATCTACCCTCTTTCAGTTTTAAAGCCATTATCCTTGTCTCATCACTACGTGCACTTATAAAAAGTCCCTCTTCAGATTTCTTGTAGGCCACTTTAGGTACTGGAAGGCTGCTCTAATGTTTTCCCAGAGCATTCTCTTCTCCAGGCTGAACAAGCCCTGTTCTCTCAGCCTGTCTTCATAAGAGAGGTGGTCCAGTCCTCTGAGCATCTTTGTGGACCTCTGGATTTACTCCAACAAGTTAAAAACTTTAACTAGATCTAAGTACCCTTAAATAACAGCCATCAAATATACAAGCTTCAAGTGTCTCTGTTATAAAACATTGATGACATATCTTAGGGATTATGGATGGCAAAACCAAATCATCATGAGAATATGAGAAATAACTCTAGATGATCAGGTGCTGGGTCTGATGAGGCCTTTATCATCTTTTATGGTCATATTTGGTAAGTCACAGCAACTTCCATATCTGTGGGATAGGTCATATGTTGTAGAGCCTGTTGAATACATAGAATAGCAGTGGTAGGGAATGCAATACAGACAGACAATGACTCTACAGAAAACGTGTTTGTGCTGTGCCAGAAGTAGAATGAATTCTGCACACAAGAAACAATTGCACTGGATGATGAAAACTTCAAGGTGAAAGGGAAGAGGTGAGGAAAAGTAACAGAATTTGTCATAAAAAGGAAAACCAGCAGGGAGAGTTAATACCAAAACAACCATTCTAGGGATCAGGTTTGAAATCAGTGTTGGAAATCAGAAGAGGTGGAGAACAGTTGCAGCAGGAAGTAACTGCTGGAGAAACGTGCACATATATCTGTGTATATCTCTGTAGACATTTAAAACTTGTCTCCTTCAAGCTCAGGTAGAAAAGTAAGTTTCTGGAAGTATTCAGAGTTTTAAGACTTCTTTTTTTTTTTTTTTTTGGCTGATTTTGGTATTATTGCTTTGAAAGAGGCTTGAGAAAGGGCTGTCTCTCCCAGTGTTTTGCACCATAAAGCATGAAGTATATGGGGGATTCCTCTGAAACTACTGCAGGAGAGGTATTAAGCAGGTATTTTTCTTACTATTACAAATCCTGTATAACATTCTTCTCAATTAAGGAATATTTTAGTAGAGACTGAGGAATTGCATGCTTAAGGCATGTATTTAAAACTGTTCACATTGGTTTTGTGTCTGCAGAATGCATATTCGAAGCATGGAGTCAATTGTGTCAGATTTTACAAGAAGGTGAGTTAAATTAGAGATACAACTAATAATGTCTGTAAGAAACAGATTAGGACACCTCTACTGCACCCTGAATAGCTTATGTAATACAATAAAATACACCACTCCATCTGTTTAAAATCTGATGCTGCATCTAAATTTTGACCTTCACTTTAGACTGAAGAATAATGTTCTGCAGCGAATGATGTGAGTTATTGCCCCATTTGGACTAGGACCCTCTGCATTGTTTTTATTGCTGACTTCAGTTTATTTATCCCAAAATCCAGCATCTGACTACTGTTGATCTCCAGTTCTCTGTGGAATGTAGGACTACATATTTTCTTCCTTCATATAGGAGACTGTAGGAAACATTAGGAGGATAAAAATTCTTGTCAGGGGAGACTTGCCTTGTGTAAAGGGTTAGTTTCTGTTCCAATAGATTTCTTTCTCCCCAGATTCCTGTGCTGCAGGCAAACTCTTACTTCTAACAGATGTAAAATTCTGGGTTTGGAACATGGCATATACCTGTGTGAGGTCCTGTTTTGGGAAGGATTCTTTAATGCCTTTGAAGTAATTGTGTTTAGTGTTTCAAATGTACATACGGCCTTGAGCAAGGCACTCTAAATGTTTAAGCTACATAGCGCAGTACCAAAAGACAGACAAGACTGAGCCTGGGAAAATCAGAAGTTTTCTTTGCATTACTTTAAAAACACTGAGAGTTAGTATGAACTGCGATACAGCCCTTGTTAAACAGGTATTTAGAATTTTGTTCAGCTTATTTCAAGTCCAGTATTTCAGGGAGCACCAGAGTTTGTTTTTTAGAAAACATCCAGTTTAATTACTTGCAGTGAAGGAGAAATCCTTGTGACAACTGTAATAGCACAAGCACTCAAACGATGGATTTCCTTTTTAGTTTTTTAAGTCTGGCTTGTCTTTAATCTATTGGCTTGTGTTATTTTTGTGTGCTGTATTAAAGGAGGTCAGTTCAATAGTATCGATCTCTAGTTGCCTCATGAAGGGAGTGACTAAATGTATTTCTTCCAAGCTCATGCTTATTGGATTTAATTCTCATAGATTTCTCTGAAATTATTACTATTATCCCTCATGAATGATTTTGGGGGGTGGAGGGTATTTGTTGTAATTGCTTGGTATTTGTTTCTTTAAAATAAACTACTTGGTAGTTACAAACCTGTGCAGCTTGCCCCTTGCTCCCATTGTAAGCATATATATGCCAAATCAGAGCTGGTTACAAATGAGATTAATGAATCAATTTTACATAAACCACTAAACTTTTTGGCTGTCAACAGCAGAGAAGTTTCCTACTTCATCATTTTTAAACTAAACTTTCTAACAAAAAACATTAACATTTTGCTGCCACATTCTTACTAGTCAGCACTTTCAAAACAATAATTATAAAATTCTGTCAAGTGAAATGAAAACAAAGAATTGGATTGCACTTGAAGATGTGTGTTGTGTTATTTCATTTAACAGAGCTTTTAAACTCAAGGCTAATAAGATAACTTCCTAGAAACTTAAAAATCCAGATGATATAGTTTTAATTCCTGCAGTGTCTGCAGTTAGCTGTTACAACATTATAGCAGTGCTTTTTAAGAAACAATTACCCTTCCTACTCCCTGTGTTTGAAAACCCTTCTTGTTTTTAGAGAAGGAAGTATGCAAAAGCTTTTTTCCTTATACTCTAGAGTGAAAGAATTACAAATAGTAAACAGAACATAAATTACATCTTAATATTATTTCATCGATAACCAAATTATCAAGAATAGCATTGGCTAGGGCATTTTTCAAATGGTTAGTCGAGGCATTTACTGCTTCTCTTCAAGTTGGATGAATTGGAACAGTTTTTTATACTGACATATTGAAGTTGCTCACGTGTCTGTTAGTAGTCCATTGGAATTCCTGCTTTGCTGCCATCACCTGAGCCATCCTGGGCAAACTTTATCATTTCCCATGCTTTGCTTTGCAGTTTGTATAATGAAAATAAGAAGTGTTCCAGTCATGTTCTCTAAGAATGAGTCTGCAGAGATATGTGTATCTAGAGACAGAGGAAAGGATTTCTCTTTGTCCACATAATTTTTCTGCTGTATCTGGCTTAAAGAAAAGCTGCAAGTATTAGGATAAATACATGTGAAATTTACTAAAATACAATCATGCAACTGGCAGAGTACCAGTTCAAGACTAATGCAAATAAAAATTATACAACTAGTGGCACGATTATATGCTGCTGTGAGTTATGTTAAAAGTAGATTGAGAGGGACGAAACGACAGGTGATAAGGTGCACTGGGAGCCGCAGACTCAACCCTGCATGCAGGTGGTTCAGGACATTTGGTCGCTTGAGATTGGCCCAGGAGATGACAGTCTTGTTCGGAAACATCCTGAATGACCAAGCAGCCTTTTGTCCACCCGAATTTGCCTATCCCACACTGCCCCTTTTAGTCATCATTGTGCTTGTAGTAAGCGTGGGTAAAGCCCTTCCCAAATCTTCGTTCGTGAAGACAAGCCATCATCATCATCATATTCAGAGAATGAATGCATCTAAATTGATATAGGATGCAGCTGAACACACAAAGCATCTCATTGTGTAGAGGCCCACATTTCAGGAGGACCTGTTATGGTTCACCACAAAACTCATGACAGGTATGATTCACTTATCTCACTGTTTCTTCCTTCTCATCAGCTCATGAATTGAAAACACACTTGTAGTAAACTGATTTTTCTTTTCTTTAAAAGAAAAATGGCTGATATATGGAGCCTTTTGATACGATTGTGTTCTTACAATAGAGTTGCTTAAATGGTGATTTAGACTAATGGCAGTATTTACTACATAACTAGTATTACATTGGCACAAACCCAAGTGGTAGGTAGGGGAGATTATGCTCTATTGTACTTGGATTGACATTTAATTCTCCTGTTCACTTTTCCATGCCAGTGCTCAGATATAAGAAATTTGTAACACTGCTACTCAGAAAGCCAAGAACTGGCATCTTGGGGAGGCTCAGCATGTTTTAGTATTGATTCCCTACAACCTGTTGGAGATAGCACATACATTTATTGTGTAATAATAATTTAGTTAATGATTGTGATTCTTTATAGTCAAGAGGGGAAAAAATGTCTACCCTATTTATATTTATATCCATCAGACAAAGAGGAAACTCTTCTCAACCTGAATAAATATACTTGCTCTGTGCAGAGCTGTAGTACCTTGACTTGGGAAGATTCTGGGTATCAAGAATGCAGTACCAACCTCTTAATTGGGTTAACTGGCACTGTTGTCACACCTGGAACTGTTGAAATAATTGCTGCTATATAGGGATTAGTAATGCTGGCTAAAAATAATATCAAGTTTTAGTATGGAAGGTAATGTTACTGAAAATCCAGACCATAGCTGTCTTGTTCATTATTCTTTTGTTTAGAATTTATGGCCAAACTGGGAAAAATGCCTGTCACAGAAACCATTTGTGTGACACAAACAAAAATAGTTTTAAGTAGAATAGTTGGCAAATATGTTTTCAGCAGATAGCTGTTCATTCAAGGCACTCAGTGAATGCATCTGAATGTGGATATTTTGAGGTCAGTTAGCACATTTCTATCATTAGCATAATTTTTTTTAGCAATTAGCAAATTTGGCTAAACTAGTACAATTTTAGTTAGTTCATCTCAACTTTTTTGCCAATCAAGACCATTTAAAATTAGTTAATGCTAACTTTAGTATATTAAAACCATTTTTTATTAGCAAATACAATGACCTTCAATGTTCACCTGAATTACAATGAACATTTAAAAAAACCCTTTTAAGCTAAAACTAAATAATGTAAATATTGATTTATAAATACAGTAAACATAGAGAACACTGTTTTCTGAGATTATGGCTGCTAAGTATTATAAACCATTAAACATTTTTTTGTTTGGTTGGTTTTTGGTTTTAGGGTAATCAGTATTAAAAAATAAATTAAAACAAACCCCAAACAAACAAACAACTGTTCTCCTGATCTGATGTTGCTAAGCAAAACCCAGATGAGTTAACGATCTAAAAAACTGATCAAAACTAAGCTGGATTGTCCTGTGCCTGGTATTATATGAAAATTCAGAGACTAAGCTAATATTTGTATTGGCATAAAAATCTAGTTCTTGGAGGTCAGTTGCAGTGAGAACATCCATCTTCTCACTAAACTATAAAAATGATACCATTTTGGAGGCTTCTGTGGTTTGTCTTATTTTTCTCGGTTTCCTGTGTCTGGCATGCACATTTTGCCAATACCAAAGTCGTGAAATGATATCACTTAGAAGTTACCACTATGTGCTCACAGGAAGCTGAACCCTGTCTTCTCTGTTACCACTTTCTGGCAGACTTCTCACAGATATGAGAGCAGAACTTGGTCTTGGTGGGATGATTGCATCTTCTGGTTTTAATACAGAGAGAGGACTATATTAATCTGGAATGTAAGGAGCAGAGGACGTTTTCAGTCTTTCTCAGAAATGTGCCAGTAAGGGAATGTTCCAGGTTCATGGATTCTTGGATTGCAGTTAAGTACATTTACATCTACTACTGTACATTGCAACTAATTAACATTTACGTTTACATTAATTTAAGTATCATAACAGATAAAAACAGGTATCGTTAGAAAAACAAAGGATTTAGAATTGTATCTTCTATGTCTGAGGGACTATCAGAGCTGCCTACCTATAACTATTAAGAAAAAAAAGTGTCTGCAGTTCTGAAGTTAATATTTCCCCTCTAAATGAATAGGGTTCTTCTTGAAGATTGTATCAGACCTTTACAGCACCCCAACCTTCTCACATTATCTAATGCATATTGCATTGTGTTTCTTGAGGTTTAGTCCAATTTTTGTGTACTTTCATGACAGATCGTCTCAATTTGCCTAAAACTACATTATTTTTCACAGCAGCCCAATATTATCTTGTGGCTTGACAACTGTCAAACCCTAATTATCTTTTGGAAATTTGTTATAGCCAAGAAGCATCCCTTGTCAAAGGCAGCAAGGGTTAAATGATACAAAGCTATAAATGAAACAACTAACTTATCTGTTTGTGAGAAACAGTACTTTTCGACACAAGGTCTAAGCAGTTGCAGGTTCAAAATACAATTAATTGTATTTTGAGCAAATTAACTGTGTTTCAGAACGCACTGTGGTGGATGTTGATTGCTAATTCAGTTTACTACTTCTAATGCTCAAGTAATATCTTATCGTCGGCGTTCCAGTATAAATGAGCTCCGGTCTCTGCACTTTTCATCCCTATAAATTTAGCATAGAGCAACATCAGAGTAAGAAAAGAATTTGAATGTAACAGAGGATGTGTGACCTTTCTTCCATGAGGAAGGTGGGTGGCCAGGAGACTATACGTTTGCAGGCAGGTGCTGCTGATGCAACTGCAGAGGAAACTAATGTCAGCCCAAATTCACAATCTTTGTTAGGGATCTTGCAATTGTTCCTGTTAGTGCTGCGTAACTAGACAGGGGCTTATACTGTGTGACTCCTGCTAACACATGCTCTACTGCAATCGGCTGTCTTGTAAGAAGGGATTTAAATCAAATGGCATTTGAATTGTGCAAATCTGTAATGTCTAGACTTGTGACATAGACAAACCAGTGTTTAAAGCCCTGTGCTCGGGTCTGCAGAGAAGGTGTAATCATTTGGCTGACAGGTACAGGAGTAACTAGAGCTAAGTTGTGGTATACTGTCTGCTTCATTGACAATTTTGGTTTGAATTTGCTGATGCTGCATTACTAAATGCACACTCTAGCACATACAATTTCCAGTGTGTTTCATATAACAGAAAATAGAGGTAGTTAAATAAAAAGTAAAAAAAAAAAATAAACAAAAAAAACCCCAAACCAACAAAAATAACAAACAAAAAAACCTAACCAAACAAAAAACCACCAAACCAACAATAAAACAACCCAAAACCAGAAACTTGAGTCCACACTAAAATTCTATACCTGCGAATTAATTTGGGGGGACAGAGAAGGCTGGCTTAATGGCAAATTTATGTGGCCAGCCATATCCGTTGAGATAAAGGCATAACATCCCTTATCCCTCATCCTATTCAGGTGCATAAAGGATAGCAACAAAGTAGGAAATAAACTATTACTTATGTCCATTCCTATAAAATAAAAAGTAATGATTTTAAGCTGCAAGAAGAAGACTTTGAATTAGGCAATAAGAAACGATCTTTTCCAGTGAGCATCTTCCAGACAGTTTTAGCAGATATAGGTCTGTATCTCTGGCATATACTGAGTAACTTCCAGTGATTGCCTTTAGCTCTATGGAATTGAACTGTGCAAGTCAAGTATTTCAGACACATATAAGGAAACAGATGTGAATAAAAACTTTTATCATTAACTCTTCTGTTCTTGAAATGTTGTATGTCATATTTAACACAGAATAATTAGCAGTATTTACTGCTGATGCTCAAATATTATCCAGAGGTCAAAGATCTACCACACTTGGGACTGGGCAAATATTAAAAAAATTCAGCTTGTTGGGCTAGTGTTTTAGACACCTATGTCAATTCACAGAAGTCAATGACTCTTGAGTAAGATGAACTGTCTCAGGCATCTAGTCTCACCATCTGTTAGAGTGTATGTATGGGAAAATGAAAGTGTGACTGCAGGTCAAATCATGTTCTTTACTACAACAGAGGAAATCTAGAATAAGTATATTTGAAATTCTTATTCAACTTTTATACCAGCCCTTCTAAGTAAGCCTGCAACTTGAAAGGAGTGAATGAAACCAGAAGTTAATAGCCGTGTAGCTCAATAGGCAGTGGTTTTTGCCTTGAAGACAATGACGTCACTGAACTAACTTCAAGGTTGGGTAAATAAGATTAGAATAACAATCTATACCCTAGGAAACTGCAGAACTCTTCAGTGGACTGTATTGAAAACATACCAAGCAATCATTCATTTCAGGACAATCGCTACTGTAGACTGTTGTAACTTTTCCAGAACATTCACAAAATTCCTTCTCTCCACTTGTCACTGCTGCCTTACACAGTAGATTAAGGAGCGAAAGAAACTTTGATGTTTTAATATATAAATAAATTTAAATGGGAACTAGGGCAAAGAAGGGAATGTTATTTTTGCTGAGGAAATAACAGAATGGCAGCCAAATCATAAAAAGAATTATCTATATTTGTCTTTAAACTTTGACCACCACAACTTCTCTGTTACCTGAAGCTTTTATGTATTTTAAACAATTATTTAACAGAAGAAACTGAGAGTATGCAAAATTT
Source organism: Coracopsis vasa (assembly GCA_026283785.1). NCBI lineage: Eukaryota > Metazoa > Chordata > Aves > Psittaciformes > Psittacidae > Coracopsis > Coracopsis vasa. Next base: position 8,937 of record JANHGB010040318.1, on the reverse strand, counting down.
GATCTGGTACAAATGGTGATCTTTATCTGTAGTTTTTATTGATTTAGCTAAGCACTGCCAAAACATAGGAGCATAATGTCATTGCACCCCTGAAGCTAATAATGTCTCAAAATCAAAGTAGATATAATAAACTTTAATGTGAAGATAGTGACAAAGTCTCTTGTGCTTTCTCTGTTGTCAAACAGGAAAATCTGTCTCAGAACAAATAGAGAGAAGAGTTTGCTTTGAAGGAATAAAAGAATGTTTTTCTGAAAGAGCTCATGAAATACAAAGGGACACATGATAGTTAAGTCACTTGCTCATGCCATGCAAGAAATCTGTGGGAGGATAAGGAGTAAGTTATCTACAATCGGGACATTTTTACTACTGTTCTACATCCATCCTACCTTCTCTCACACCAAAAAATAATCCTCAGGTTTTGTAGGGAATCCTATGAAGATCTGTCCCAAATCCTCTTTCTTTGTAGGAGGCAAAAATTTAAGGCAGCGCAATGAAGTAATAGTGGGGGGTGGCGGGTGTATCAATTGCGAAGATAAATATTTATGCTACCTTAGTCTCTATAAACCATTATCCAAGACTATTTTGGTAGAGCAATTATAAATAGTAAATAACATTTGCTACCTACCAAGTTTTAGAAGTAATGGTGAAAGCCAAGTTAACAATATGCAATTGACTTTAATGAAACAGTGTTTCAGCTTGAAGGTATATTAAGATGGTAAGGCTTTTATACTTTGTAACAGCGTGCAAACTTCTGAAGGTATTGGTGGTCTGATGTTTCTTGTAGGCAAAGCTCTTCTCAAATGGAACTCACTCCCTGCGTCTAGAAAGCTAGGCAATAGTTGTTGCTATTTTAATAAAACAAAAAATAGGACAACTGCCATCTATCTCTGAAAACTGTGAGTGCCTGCTAGAGGATCTGTAAATAGGGACCATTTTGTACAGTACATCAGAAATGAATTTTGGTTTACTGGTATGACCTGTAATGAAGTAAAACAAATGTTTACAACCTTGAGGCCTTAAGACCCTCATCGCAACACTATACATGAACCCAGCTTTCACATCAAAAGATGCTCTCTGAACATATATTTTCAGTCTAATAAATAATATCCCTACACTTACGTATCAAGTATTACCAAATTTAAGCAAAATAAAGTGATCTTGGAGTAAAAATGTTCTACACAAGGTGTATAATGCAATTCTTCGACTCTCCTTGACGCTGGAGAGTGCCAAGGAGTACTGTTTTGGGCACCATACTTCAAGAAAAATGCAGACACACTGGAGACAATCCAGAAAGGAGTAAGAAAGAATGAGCAACAGTCTAGAGGGAGCATGAGGGAGGGTGGAAGGAATTGGCATTGTTTAGTCTAGAGAAGAGAAGACTAAGGAAAGATGGGATGTCAGCCCATAACCATGAACAATGTTTCTGCAAAGAAGAAAATAGAAACCTTAGATGGGAAAAGAACTAATGAAAAAAAGTACAGCAGGAGAGATTCAGTATCATTGCTAAAAGTAACTTCCCTAGAATAGATTGGTTAAGGACTTTGTAAAGTTTTTTGGCTACATTTCATTTTCAGTTTAAAAATTAAATGCCAATCTCTAGCAAAGATGTGAAGCACAAGTAAAATTTGTATACAAGTTGTAACTTGTAGGCCCATTCTGAAAACTTAACAACAAACTCTCTAGGATCCCTTGAAGAGTTTATATTGGACAAATGTTTCCAGTAGGTCATGCCCGCTTGGGATAATAGGATGCCAGCTGCTGAATGCAATTGAGTTGAAGCTGAACATAATTATTGTCAACATTATAAGTAGCAGCTCTCTGTTTTCATCTGGATTTTCATTTCATTTTTCAGACTGACAGGAAAATCTCACAGGATGGTAATGGTTCAATTACAATTTTTCATTTTATTTTGTCTTTCTGTGGGCCACTGAACAGAAACAGTTTAGTTAATAGTCATAGTCGTTCATTCTGTGTAAGATCTGGGTCACTTTTTATTCCTAGTCTATTAATATTTCCAGAAATGAAATGTGGCTTTAGAGACTTTCAAACCAGTTGTCCTGAATCTTTCTATGCTTAATGAGGAAACTGATTTTTCCTCTTTAGATCAATCTTCTTTAAGTAATTTTAAATGTTTTGAAGCTGAGTTTTCAGACTTTTCTTCCTGTTCCGTTCCTACTTCTTTCTAGAGATCTAAATAATAATAAATTCACTGAAGAGTATCCACTGTAGCTATAAAAAAGCTATAAGCAGTCCGTGAAGATTATGTGTAGATATGCACATTAAAAGTGCATAAAGATTGAAGGACAGTTTAAACTTATATCCTTTTGAACAGAAACTTGGAACTTTACACTTCATTTGTTGAGAGAAGTTCACAGTATTTATACTACATTTACTTTGTTTGTGCTTCTAGACACCTGATATCTCGGAATAGACCTTTTACCAGTGATTCACAAAATATACTTAGTCAGAAAAGATGCACAAGCTGGGCTTCCCTATTTAGAGTGTACTAGAAATCATCAGACATGACAGGTAGATGAAGTTGCTTCATCACAATTGTGTTTTACCTAATGTGTTATATATTGTCCCATACATTCTCATCCCTTTAAGGATGCAAGTTTTCCAAAGTATTTACCTGCTTGACAGAATATAAGTGTGGCGCATACAGTTATAGCAAGAGTAACTTATGAGTTGCAGTGACTTTTAGCCTTTACAGTTTTCAGTAGCAGATCTCAAAGCAACAGAGGTAAGCAGTACTGTCCTCAATTTTTAAAAAACAGAAACAGTAAGATTGGGGCTTAGAGAATTAGCCACTGTTCTCCTGTTAACCAGTGACAGAGGCAAAAATAGCACTCAGGCACCTTGAATCCCAATGCTGCACTGCAACAAGGAGACAGCATTCCTGAAATCACCTGAAAGCAACTTGAAAATTTTATCTTGTTATAGGGTCCCTCTGCAATGGGTCATAGATGATCAGAAAGGAATGGTATAAGTATAGAAGCCCAAAAACTTTGATTCATAATAATGACTATAAACTTAGTATTACTCACCTTTTAGAAGGTCCAGAAACAGCACTGTCTCTTGCTTTATTTTAGGTGCTGCAACAGAAGAGCTAAAAAGAGAGGCATCAGATAGTAGAGGTGTGTAAAAGGAAGCAGAAGGGATGTCCACACACCCAGGACCTAATTCTAGGAAAAAAAGGTCATCTCATTACCCCTCTCTCCTGGCCCTGAAAGTTCTGCTTGCATATAATCTTGGGTGATAAAACAATATTCTTGGAAAACAGTTGCATTTCAGCAGGAGACCAAAGATACACTTTTATTCTGTACAATACTAAATGAATGGACGACACACAAGAATGCATCAGTCCAGTGAGTTATATGTCTAAGACTCCATTGTCTGGATTATAACTTATAAAACTCCTTCTGGACTTGAGATGTGTACCTAATGCTATCCTAATATGGCTGTGGTTGAGATCGTCTGAACATTCCTCAGCTGTGCCTGCAGGAGAATGAGTGCAAAAATGCTAAATCTCCCACATTTATATGTGTTGTGAAACGCTGGCATGCTCTAGCAACCAGCATTAATACTTGATTTGGTTTTGTGGGTTCCTTATTTAAATGCCACTAATTTAAGTTTGGAAAACTTCAGTCTTCTATATGTGATATGGATTTTGGATGCGAATGTTTATAAGTCTGTCTGGGTGTTAGAGATGAGTACGTTGAAATAGCCTTAGGAGTCTTCTATAATTTTTAAATACCTGTGGGTCAAGCAATAAATGCTGCATATGCATAATTAACTTCTCCAGTGCTGCATGCCTGGACAGCTACATGGGTATGGTCGGCCTGGAGAAAGGAAGGCCCAGGGGAGCTCTTATAACAGTCTTCCAATACCTAAAGGGGGCTTACACAAAATCTGGAGAGGGACTTTTTACAAGGGCATGTAGTGGCAGGACAAGGGGGAATGGTTTTTAGCTGACAGAGGGGACATTTAGACTAGATATTAAGAAAATATTCTTCCCTGTGGGGGTGGTGAGGCACTGGAAAAGGTTGCCTTTTCAAGAAGCTGTGGCTGCCCCATCCCTGTCAGTGTTCAAGGCCAGGTTGGACAGGGCTTGGAGCAACCTGGTCTAGCGGAAGGTGTCCCTGCCTGTGGCAGAGTGTGGGGCCTACATGATCTTTAATGTCCCTTCCAATCCAAACTATTCTGTGATTCTATCATTTCCAATGGTTTCTCTACTGTCACTTGAAGCCATACATACTGAAGTTTAAACATCAAGAAGAATACCGTAAGTTAATTAAAACAAAAACGGTGATGTAATGCAGTGTATTTTCATGTATGTGATAAACTATTTCAAAGAAATTACTAGCCAGTGAGATCATTCAACTGGCTTCGCTTGTGTTTTTCCAAAAATAGATGTGGCATTCTGCATTGAGAGGTCTATTCCGGTTGTGCTGCAGGAGAATCCATCACTTATCACAGATCTCTTCTAAAAAATACCCTTTTTTTTTTTAAGGACAGATGATATGTTTGTACTTCAGGACTGTGGGAAACCCAGCATCAGTCAGAGCAGCCAGCTGTTCTGTAATCTAGGGATTGGCCTGTATCCTGAGCAGTTGCAGCACCTGCAGACACTGAATGTCTTTCAGACTTACCTCAGCTCTACCTATCAGGTTTGCCTAGAACCTGGATTGACTGGACCAGAGATTCTGGCTCACAAAGTGTCTGTTGCAGCTAGTGTGAGGCAAAATAATCCCCAAAAAGCATGGTAAAAATGACGGATTATTGGGGGCGTCTTTTTGTTTGCATGCGTGTGGACCACTGAAAGTGGCCTTATTTTTCTGGATAGTTGTTAAGCCAAAATCTCATAGACATCAGCAGTTAAACCCAGAGATGTATTTTATGGTGCCCCTGTAACTAATGTGTACAAACCCATCCTAATTCTATTACAGTTTAAAGCTACACCTTCCCTGCCTTTAGGTAATCTAGCCTGGGAAAGCTCATTCCACATCAGTTAGGATTTCTTTTCATTTGAGTTACTTTTTTTATCCCAGCAACGCATGACTGACATGTATGATTTTATTTATCCTATGTAACCAAGTTAATGTTCTTATTACTCTGCTGCATATCCCATGACACCTTTGCAGGAGGGGGATGATTCATCTCAACAGGCTTCGCTAGTGAAACTCTCAGTAACTCTATGTGAAACATACGGTTCAAGACAGAAAACATTTTGAGAGTGGAATAAGGCCAGGAATAGCAGCTGTCACTAACACAGTACAGTGAGATTTGATGTCTCATAGAGGGCAAACCAAAGCAAACTTTAATCTGCAAAAATCTTTGCAGACTACTTAAAAAATACAGGCCTACAAAGCATATACTACTTTTAGGTTAAAATTGACTTTTCTTTTCTACCATGGCCATTAAAATATTTTGCTTTGTAAGCACTTTGTAAGCAGGGCAAAGTTTCCATCTGTAGGCAGGCAGAGACAGCTGCTGGGAGTTATCTGGAAGATTCAGAAAAGAAGAAAGCTCTCATGGAGGAGCTGAGATATGTGCCAGGAGATCAGCTTCGGGACTCAGAGGGCAAAATCAGCAAATTCTGCTGATTTATTGCTGAAGCTTAGGATGGAAGACAGAGCAGGTGAGGCTTGTGTTCCACTGTAGGTAATCCAAGTTTTTGTGCCCCTCATTCCACTTTGGAGAATCCAGTGCCATCAGGGAGGGATATGTGTTTGAAGTAGAAAGAATATTATCAAGAGAAATGTGTAGGTAGGAACAAAGCAGATGCTAAGGTGAACAGGTAAGGAATTACAGTTGTAGTTAAAAAGAATTTATAACTGAGAGTGATGGACCAGAACCTCAAGGGAGGAGCTGTTTCATAGGTCATTTTGATTGTTTGAGGTTTTTTTCTGGTTCCACTTGTTCAAGGTGAAAATTCTCCCTATATTATTCCACTTTGTGTATCTTCTAAATGACAGTATCTGTGGGATAACCAGACTAGTTGAGTGGTTTCTTCTAGTTATGCAAGAAACTCTTGCATCATGAGCATCAAAGCACAGTAGCTGTCTTTTAATCACTTAGTCTTCTGTGAAAGGATGAGGTTAAGGCTTCTCTATTTCATCTGATAGTGCTGTGGCTTGTGAGGAGCTTCCACAATGCAACTGCCACACTGAACTGTCAGAGAAAAAGGAATAGAGCATGTGGCTGTGGTGATGTGTGAACTTCTTATATGTTTAAAAGGTGATAAAAAGCATGGCAGTGATAAGACCATGGAAACAGGATTGTCATGAATTGAAGAAAAAGACTATATAAATACAGCTTATATTTTCTGGTTTTGTCTGAAAGGGAAATCATTTTGCACAAAAGTAACATGTTTTGCTCCTTGTCAATCAACACTTGTACCATATTTACATTTGAGTAGCCACAGGCTGTTAAGTAGGAAAAGCATAGAACAACTCCCTTCAGTTTTTCTGTCCAACTCAGGGATTTTTCCCTGTTGTGTCAGTCCTGGTCTCTGGAGCTGGCATGGAAGAACAGAAATTTTAAATGATATATGCCCAGTTTTGGATGACCCCACAGTCATCCTAAACATGAGGGCAAACCATTCTTTGTTTTTCTTCTTAGATTTCAGATGTGGGTATATCCGGGCAGTAGGAGAGTGGCAGTCTCCCTCTGGACACGACTGGAAGAGAATGCCAAATTATATAGCTCAGATTATATCAACAGGACACAAGTGGTAGAGCTGTCTGATGCAGGTAGCTGTGTGCTTGAACCCCTTCTGCTCAACATTGTATAATAATGTTGCGTGTTGGCTCTAGAAAGGGAATGAAAGATACTATTGAACTGTAGTGGATAGAGAGACCTTTATCAAAACAAGCAATTCAAGCATCTAGATAAATGAAACTAAATTCTATTTATTTTCATTCTTTCATTTTTTACTCCCTTCTTCCATCTCCCACTTGCTAATTTCTTCCTGCTAGTTTTCACATAGATGTAAACACAAGGTCTTCAACAGTCATGTTATCTTACCATAGAACAGCTGTAAGGCTTCAGTAACACTGAGGGTTTGAACTAAAGGTCACTTGTCAAAAAAACATCCAATTTTTAAATTCCTGGAGAGAGAAATTCCACTGTTACTTTTAATAGATTGTTCCTGTGTTAATTACCTTTAGCAAACAAAAAAGTATCTCCGTGTACAGTCTTGCTTCATTTATTGCCAATGTCTACCTGTTGGACCCTGTCATACGTTTATCTGCTGGACTGAAAAGCCCATTATCAATGCTTTCTGCCTCAACTATTAAGGATTTAAAAAGAGTAGTTTAGCCATCTATTATCCATGTCCTACTTAAGGTTAATAAGCCTAGTTCCTGGAATCTCTCTCATTTTATTTTTTTCCTAACCCTTGAATCATTCTCTTAGCAATTCTTTGAACTTTCTCCAAGTTGCAACATCAATCCTGAATCGTACACATTAGGCTGAATGTAGCAGCAGTCATTCCAGTGCCAGGTGCAGAAGTAAGATTAAAATTCTTTTCCCTGTACACATGTCCAAGGATTTTATTAGCCCCTTTTGATGATTAGCAACACATGGTGGCTACCATATGACGATTCTCATATTCTTCTATGAGACAAGACCCAGTATCTTCTCCTGCAATTATAGCTCTGGTCAGATTTTGTATGTGGCTATTCTGTTACCACTATATATGCTCCCCTTCATATCACCCAGTAGCAGTGACCTGCCTTTCACTTTTTATCACTGTTCTTTGAGACTTCTGCAGGCTTTATCAGTGACAAATTTATGGTAGGGAAGATTGATTTGGTTTTCTTCTAGATTATTGGTTAAAATGCTATGTTCAAAATAGTACAGGTCTAGAAACATGCCTATAGAGAACTGAATTAGAAGTATAATTACTTAGTGATGATTTCCCAGTTTTCAAGAGTTTTTTGAGATTTGCTTATAGGCATTTTTCAAGCTCCTTTAGTCAAAATCTTGTGTAATACCAAGACAGACATCTGACAAAGTGGAAGTTTTAACATGTTAATACCAGTACCTGTTTAATCCTAAAATGGAATCTTACTGAATACTGTAACAGACAAGATATCTTTTCAGTAAGCACATGTTAGCATCAATATTAATCCCCTTTTAAACTACCAGTTAATCAAGTCCTTCATATGCCCTACTATTACTGATGTCAGGCTGGAAGGTGTGTGTTTACCTTTGCTAATTCATTTACTCTTTCAAAATACTGTCACAATATTAGCTTTCAGTTAGTCCTTTCTGAGTTTTCAAGTGTCTTAGGTGACATCAACAACGACTCTTTTATGGTCTAGTAATTGTAATTGCTATTTGACTCTTATAAAATCAGAGTGTAACTTCATTCCTCAATTTCACTTCTTTAATAAGGATAGAAAACTTACCTTAATCAAAGGATTAACTCGCATGAGTAGCCCAGTGATCAAAGACACTTCCACCGGGGTAGGGGCTCTGCTGTTGTTGTAGGGGATCATGGACCTAGTTTGTCATATTAGTTTCAAGCATTAACACTTTCAGCAGCAGCACAAATTAAAATCACCCCATCCTGTTTTGAAACCATGACCATACACCTGCATCAATATAAACTTTTTGAAAGCAGACATGTAACAGTACCTGTGTGAAAGTAAGGTAGCCTATACATCTTCTGTGTGTGGTAAGTAGGTGATGTGTAAGGAAAAACTGGTTCTGGTTAACCTATGTGTTTTCAGCCTAGTGATTGTAAAGAGATCTAAGGCATAGCAAAGATTAAATAAGCAAGTCTCTGTCAGCCAAAGAGCAAGCATTTACCCTACGGAGCACCAAAGAGAAACTTAACCCAGCCTTGACCATTCCAGCTGCCAAAGACTTCCCAGCCCCAAACAGGCTCCCACACTGGGTGGCTCCCAGTCACAGCTCCGGGGGAGA
>JANHGB010040317.1:7397-29400 GCA_026283785.1 Coracopsis vasa | reverse complement strand
ACAGTTCCATGTCCTTTTTATGTTGAGGACACCAGAACTGCACACAATACTCCAAGTGAGGTCTCACGAGAGCAGAGAAGAGGGGCAGGATCACCTCCTCCGACCTGCTGGTCAAGCTCCTTTTGATGCAGCCCAGGATACGGTTGGATTTCTGGGCTGTGAGCGCACACTGAAGCCGATTCATGTCAAGTTTGTCATGTCATGTCAAGATACAAGTTGGATTTCTGGGCTGTGAGCGCACACTGAAGCCAGCTTGTGTTGATTTTCTCATTGACCAACACCCCTTCACTGAAGGTTGTTTGTGACAGTTTTTTAAACTTAATGCATAGAATGTCGTGGTAGGGACTATAAAAGGCAATTAAATTCTAGAGTTCCAAAGGATAAGGAAGATGTCTAAATTTGTTTGTTAAATGCAACACTGACATTTGTCCAGAAAGGTACAGAGAATAAAGTTTGTGTGAATGTTATTGGGGTTTTGTTTTTTGTCGTTGTTGTTTATTTATATATGTTTTTTAACTAAAAGGGGTTTTTTACTCCTAGGCAAATTTGCAAATTCGTCCTCGTCTCATGGTAGACTTTCTTCCATATAAAGCTGAATTTGACAAATAAGCAAAGGAAGATTTTATTTTTTTTTTCGGTTGGTTCCTGGGAGAAAAAAATGTTTTCAGCTACACTGATCTCTGCTCCCAAGTGGCAGTTTAACTTAACCCTCACCTTTTCCTCTTCCCCAAGATATTATAATTTTCCAACCCTGAAGACACTGTTTTCATTGAGGGTAGCATCTGTGTCACCCAAACCACACTATATGTTGTGAAAGGAAAATCCACATCCTTTTATTAAGACTGAGTTTTGTCTTTTTATATGTGCATTATTGGCATGGGAGGGGTGGCAAATGTCTTAATCTTGTGTTCAGAATTTCCTGTTTTCTGCAGTCTTGATGAACCACAGACCTCATACCTGTGGCACCACATCATTTGAAAATGTCGCTCCCTCCAGAAGAAAATTTTGTGAAAACTGCCCTAAAGAAAGATTCTTGCGGAAGTTTTTGTTTTTGTAGATGTGGGAATAACTATTAACTCATTACAACTGATCTCTTCTGAGCTAACATTTCAAGAATAACTTCTGTGACTGTTAATCAGGATGTGCTGGTCAGAATATTTTGCTTTGTGTTCCCCTGTCTCCCCTTTAGCTTTCCAGAAGATTGCGAGATAGAGATTGGAAAGTTGGAGATCTCTTGCAAGCTGTCCTGAAATATTGTGAAATAATAGAGAAAGCGTCTGATGGAGAGCAAGCTCCAAATAAGTCTTTGGTTGGATGGCTTCTGGAAAACATCTGAAAAATCCAAAGATGTACCAGTCTTCACTTCATTCCTCTTTTGAAAGGAGACAGGAAGAACACAGAGATGTAAAGTATAATTCAGCTAATAAATGTTCAAGTAATTGTCAGCATTCAAAAGACATTGAGGTGAAAGTCAAAATAGCTGTGCTGTGCTTTGTAATACTGTGCACATGGTATGTTTATTCAGTCCATAATCGGTATTGTCTACCCATGCGTAACTTGTATTTACTGCTGTGTTCAGAACCTTGAAATATTTATGAAAAAAATCTCTTGTCTATGATAGTAGTTCAGAGAAGACAGTCTTTGAAACATGATATTCAGATTCCTAATGTGGCAGGATAGCTCTTTTTCCCACTTGTATGTGTGCTATATTCACAGTGGGACTAGGAGCGCTGATGTTATGCAAGAATCTGTTCTGGAATACCTTGCTGCAGACAGTGGAAAAAATTACCAGCATTGGCCAGGTGTTATGTGCCCAAGGACACCGTTGCCAGGAAGAAAATCATGACCTGCCCAAGTAGCCTCTTAATACAGCCTGGCTTCGTATAAAGTTTAATTTTACGTGAAGATGTGTGAGTCTGCTCTGAAACTGTTGAGGTGCAAATATGTGTTCCCTTTTGTTGACTACTATAAAGCTTGTAACTTCTGGTAGAAGGGCAGAGTGGGTTGCTGAGCATAGTTTCATACATAACTCTTCAGCAAGGTTCCTGAAGCTTGCCAGTCAAGTTTAAATTGCTAAATTTCTTACTGCAGCTTTTTGTCTGCAGGTACTTTCATGACATTAATTCTGTCTTGAAGAATTTGTATGTTTGGCCTCTCACGTAGATGTGTTAAAAGTAGCAGAAACTTCTGAGGATTTTAGCCGTCTTTTGACTAGTCTAATTCTTTATTTCTTAGCCTCCATATATGAATTTTCTTTGCAGTAATAAAGAGAATTCTGTTACTCAGTGAACACTTAGGTGTTTAGCAAAGAAAGCTGATGAAAACATAAAAGGGAAATTTCTTGCAAATAGATTTTTTAATTTTTCTTAACTACCTTCACTGAATTTTTTTAAAGTCACTTTTAATCAAGTCTTTTTAGCAGTCTAATCTGGTTTTCTCAGCAGTGCTGCTGACTTGCCTTTCTCTCTGAAGGGAAATCTGGACCTTTACATATCCTGTGGTTTGCAAATGCTTTTTAGGTTTTGTTTTGGTTTTTTCTTAATACATCCTTTGAGAGAAGAAGGCACGTGCTGGTAATTGCAAGGTTTCCACCTCAAAACTCATATCACTTGAAAGAAATTAATGGAGTCTTAGTTATTTTGAATGAACAGAAGCATCTTAATAGCATTTTCATAGAAAAATATGATGTTGATGGTGAACAACCTTGTGATCTGAAACAAGGAGAGATAAAGTCTCTAAATCTATTCATGAGATTTAATGGCATATGTCCAATTCCGATTTCCCGTCTGCCAGATCACTATGAGGTGTCACAATGGTAAACTCAAGAGCACTCTTCTTGCAATGTCTTTGTGTTTCAGTAAGGCATTCCAGTAGTCTTTTTACGGACACTTGCTGGTTTAAGGCGTCATTTGTCATGTGGATTTCTGCCTTGGATCTCACAAAGTTCACCTTTCTCACAAAGTTGAAGATTTTTAATGGTTTTGTATATGCACATATACATGTGCATATACATGTATGTATGTGTATCTATATGTATATGAGATATCACCAAAATGAACTTATAATATAAATTTTTACCACTAATTTAAAGTTCTGTTATGTTCATTGTTTATTACCTCACTTCATATATCATTTCACGGTTTGAAAGCTCTATGTATGCCATCTGACAAAAAGACCAAAAACCATTGCAAAGTCTTTTGTCTTGTTATAGGTAATACAATGCCAAGTGTCAGAAATTGTTTTTCTCTATAGCCCAGAGTGGGTTGTGGGGAGGAAGCCATCTTAATTCTTGTATTTGGAAGGTGGGGCTAATACCACATATTTTTGAAAAGTTGTAAAAAAGTTGTTAGGATTTACCCTCCTCTTCCTTCCTTGTTTTTTAAGATTGACTTTCAGTGTTGTTTCAGTCAAAATTCAGAAACAAGACTCTGGCTCTAACTTCTACCCCTTAACACAGAAATACTGTACTTGTACAAATTTACCCATAAAATTGAAATATCAGGAAAATAAATACTCAAAGCAGTGCCTCAGGACTAAATTTTGCTCTGGGCTTCGGACCCTTGCATTCTCACCAAGTGGAATTTCAGGACATGAGGATACAGTAGTACTAGTACAGTGTTTCTGTATATGTCCAAAACCAGAGAAAGATCCTGAAGGCGCTGCAGATGTGCAAAACCGTACATTAGAAAAAAAACCCCAACAAAACACCACCACAGAAACAGCCATTTTTTAACTGATTTATACAATGTGTTGGATTTTATAAACTTAGTGACGTGGTTTTTCTTTTTAATTCTCTGGAGAAAGGCAGCAGCTTGTGTGATCCCCAGAACTTAGAACTATTCAAAAAGTGAAATAGGCAATAATTGCATTAAAAATTATTTTTATGAATGGAATCTTGTTTTCAGACTGGATCAAATGTATTACATCAGTTAGTGTTATATTAAGGAAGAAATTGATTTATTAGCCTCTGAGGAAGGTGGCATAGTTTCCAAATTTGCATGGGAAAAATACGTTAGAAAATACTTTTATTTTTACTTAAACCACACCAATTTTCTATAAAAATTGTTTAAAGTTTGTTCTGGGTGGCTTGATTTTTCTCGTTGGGTGTCAAAATAGGGAGAGTGTTAACCTAGCCTGGCAAAATTGTTACAATTTTGTAATTTTAATAATTTTTGGGAAACCTTATTCTGGCTATATCTAACTGGTGCTGTCTGCCATATTAGTGTGGAAGCTGTTTTTTTGCTAATGTGAGTCTTAAATTATGCTATTACTGAGTTTATTTAAAACTCCTGACCACAAATACAGAAATGTAAATGAAAAGTGTAAAAATATGAAGGACCACATTTTGGTCCATTTAAACCAGACACCTGTGCTTTATAAACGAATGTAGGAAGGTAGAGTTTGTTTCATCTTGCGTTTTTTCTGTATGGGAAACCTGACCTGGTAATTTAATTTTTAAGTTGAGGGAAATGTATACAATGGTGTTATGGTTCCAGAAGACACTCTGTCGCAAGCACTTCATAAATACATTCGGTGTGCTGAAAAATGGAAGTGTTCAGATGAATTGAGAGGTTCTGTAGACAAAGCACTTTGAAATTAGTCCCTCTAGAAATTAACAATTGAAAGTGGCCATATTTAAAACAGGTTTAAGCATTCAAAACTTAAATAATACATAAATAATATGTACATAAATAATACAGAAGTATGCATAAAGCCTTAAAATAAAACCCAAACAAAACTCAAACCTAGATGCTAAAACTAAAGAGGATTTGCTGTCTCAAAATAAGGATGTGAAGAAGTAGCAAAGACAATGTACTTAAATGCCATTTGTGTAGTATCTTTGTTCTTAAGTTTTAAAAGATTGTGTAAGGTCTTTTAAAAACAGCCAAAAACCAAAACCTCAGCAGCCCACATTCCGAGACTAATGAGGTCTCTCAAAAATGGTATCAGATTTTAAATGTTTCATTTTCTAATGTATCTTTGTCTGGGACCTTTTCTATAAAGAGACACTTATGGTTGGAGATGGGAACACAGTAAGTAGTAAACGCTGTCACCAGCGCAACCCCCCCTAGTTTTACACAATTGATTTGCAAATCAAAATATAAGTTTCAGGAATGATTTCAATGTAAGAATTTTGGCTTTTCAGCAAGAGCCACTACTGTCGAGCATTTACTGTACTTGAGCTCTGAAGAGGCAAGTACAGAGCCCAGCCACTGTAGTCACTTTATTTTGTACCATCTTTGTACATTCCTGTTGTATAGCTGGAGTTGTAGTTTTAGAGGGCCTTTGTTCTGTTGTAATGTCTGAATAGTATTTAATACTAAAATTTATTATAATTTGCTGGAACTGCTGCTTATTTGTGCAGTGTTACAGTAATTCACAGCTCAGTTAGTGATGCAATTGTATACCAAAAGCAGTTTGAATAACTATAAATGTTTATGTAACTGTACTCAATGAATATGAAGGTCTTGTACTGTATAATGGTGACGAGTTTTGCCATTTTAGTAATTTAACTATATTCAGTTTTCAGATTATGAACTCCAGGTTGCACTAAATTTGTCCTTGTTTTAGCAGTGGCTTAAAATAAAACACATTTCACTGGCTTCAGGAGCACTGTCACTTCTTTTAAATTCATGGAATATTAATTTTTCTTTTCAGTTAACACAACTAACATTGGTCTTGGTCAGTGGTTGCTTGAAGAATGCTATAGTAAATAGTGCATCAGTAGATGGCATACTTCTGACAGAATTAACTTGGTGTACAGGAAGAATGTGAAAACACTGTTGTACCATCTTTGGGTTGAAAGGTAAAGCCATAGTTCCATTTACATGAAGTAAGGCATCGTTTGGGTTCTGTGAGGAGAGATTGGGTGAGAAATCCACTCTAATACTTCAACACAAGTAGGGTGAAATAAGTGGTCTACCTCAATCTGAACTTGCCTGGAAGCTAGGTTAAGGAAGTTGGATTGATATTTCCATGTGGACTGAAGTTGGTCTTTGGCACATTGATCAGTATTTGGGAAACCAGCATAAAAACCAGCTTGAGTCTTCTGGACAAATGCAAGCATACACTGCTTATAAAAATTTTGTACGAATCATGAAGTTTCATATGCTTATTTAGAATCCTCAAATGTTTTGGTATCTTGTGGAATCTATCAAACAACATATTGTTGGGTACCCCAAAATGGTAATTCTGAGTAGAGATGTTGTGCACAGATACGGTTTCTAAGATTTAGAAGAGCAGCTATCGCAAATGGCTGTCTTAATGTTTTTTGATGTATATGGTGTGAATCTACTAATCTCAGCTGGGTTTCATTTCAGGAATTAAGAAATTTTTGCTGAAGCTACTTTTAGTCCAGCAAGCATGCACAATTCTTTCTTTTTTTGCAGTGGTTTAAAGGAGGTTTCTATAGTTTTACTTCCAAAAGGAGTGTTCTTTTGTTACATTACCATATCTGTTTCAGAGATTTTCTTTTGTCTCGCATTCAATCAGGTAGAAAATACAAGTTAACTGAAGCAAGTAAGCATTTAACTTACTCTTAAAATATTGTACAGCCAAAAAATGATGGTGGCAAGTTTGGGAACAAAAAAGGAGATTTTTGTGAAGGGGAAGAGGAGGATATTCATGTGGAAGATTAGTCTGAGCTTTTTTCTTCCTGCCTGGACTTTATTTTTCTTTCTTTCAGGAGTCTGGTTCTGGCTGGCTTTATTCAACCACAGAACAGTATCCATGCACTTTGTTTAACCTTGGTGTATTAAATTGAGAGTTAAGTCTCCAGCTATTCTGTAGTCTTCGCCCAACATGTGCGCTGCTCCTGCTGCCGTTGCTCAGACCTTTTCTCACTCCACAGCCTGAGCTTCTGGTGTGACTGAATTCTGTGCTGGTTACTGCTCTGAGCCTCTGATTGGAAGGTGGCTACAGAAAGTGAGTCATGCCAAGGCTGAGGAAATGTACCCAGAGTACTAACCTTACTGGTTATTGAGCACCATATTAATCAAATGCTGTCTCTTCCCCTGCTGTTAAGGCAAACCACAAAGCGTGTGACTGCCTGGGCCAAGGGAACTAACCATGACAAGCATGAGACTATGCTGTAGTCAAGGTACAGGCTATCTAGTCCATGACCACACAACACCTTTCCACGGGAATTGCAAAGACTGAAATTGGGCCCTTTACATAGTCAAAATCTATAGGCTGTCTTTCCTTCGTTCCTCCAAAAGTTGCTACTGTTTCTAGGACTGTGAAGGAGCTTTGTATGTGTATTTGAGTGAGTTTGGTTTTTAATGAAGAATGGGAAAAGAGAACATTTTTACGACTCACATCACTTGGTTTCCTGAAGTTCTAGTGCTTAGGCCAGGAATAAGATCAATATCAAGAAAAGAAATTGTGTGATAATGTGGTATTTTGTTTTTCTGCCATCTGCCATTGTAGCCCACTTATTGCCAATCTCTTTATTTTGTACAGCCTCCACCTACTGTAACTTCCAAGTCTCCTCCTACGCTTTTCGTGTGGCTGTTGCTAGTTTCTACTTTTTTCTGACCCTTGTCCACTCTTGCAGCATGGCTGTTCTCTTCTGCTTCTTTCTTGACCCTACTCTGTTGTCCTGATATGACTTCTGGCCTTATTCTTGGCTGGTGGAAGTGGTTAAAAACCAGCAAGAGGAGTCTTCTCAGCTGGGAGACTATGGAATAACGCTTGCCTACCAGAAATCGTCAAGCAGTGAGGAAGAGCTAAACTTGCTTTTGGCTGAATTTTTCACTCCTGTAGGAAAGTAATCTGTGGTTGCTTTGGTTTGGAACACAGCTTGCTGCTTGCAAAACCCTTAGATTTTATGCTGATCTAAAAGTAACTTTTTAGCTGATACTGAAGTATAATGTAACTCCAGCATACTGCGTTATTCATGCAGATGTGTATTCAGTGTGCTGTATAACAGCAGCTTCCAGACACAGGCAGGGCAAAACCCCTTCCTTTTGAAAGCTGGCAAAATCTGAGTTGTCTCTCACACATCAGGTCTCGGTTTAGATGGATAGTAACTTTTACTGACAAACAGTCTCTGTTTCTGAGAAGAACTTGTTTTCATAACTATTGTTCCATAATATTGTGCTCTGAGAAGATGCTGAAGCTGAATAGATCATCCACACAAAATCAGATGTACTATTCATGTTGCTACAAACATGCTAACACAGTATGGACAAAAACACAACAAAGAACCAACTCCTCACGCTGGAAGTTGCAGATTTAGAAGAGATGCATAATGTATCTCTACGAACCTAAAATATGACTCTGTGGAAGCCAAACTGTTAAAGAAGCTTACCGGAAAGTTGTTGTGTAGAGAAATTGTGTCAAGAAATGGCAATATTCAGCTGTCCTGTGGAATGCAACTCTTTACAGTATGTTATGCAGTTTGTATCAGAGAGGAGTTGAGAGTTCACAGCTAAATCTATTGGGGTTGAAAGGCACTGGGCATAAAAGAGGTCCCAAGCTAACTGTTGCAGGGCTGTGAGATGTTTAGCTAATATTTCTGTGGCAACAGATCATACATATTTTTCATTCTGTTAGTTTAGGAGTTCAGGGTTTGGCTTACGTCCTAATTTAATGCCGTAAACTGCCACGTATCTTCAGAGCGGTCAAAGTCATCAAAGGGTTAAGCCTGAGATATCATGATAAGCCTAGTACAATGCTGGCATCTTCAACAAAACCTCCTTTCCTGTGACTGCCTGAGAAAACAAAGAGGTGGGTGTTGGAAATTCCCCAAGGAGTCTGCAGGGCCCTCATCAGTATGATCAAAGTGCTTTTGAGAGGCTCGTGGAGACATGGTTTCAGAGAAGGAATAATGGTAATTTATCTTTAAAATTGTTTTGTGAGGTATTTTTCTCCTTCAGGTGTTGGAATGCCACTGCTTATGGTATGCGCCCATCTTGTTGTGTTTAAAATCTGTGTTAGTTTGCTGCAACTGTTAAGAGAAAATTTAAGTACATAAAGAAGTCATCCTTGCTGCAGTCATCCAGATTACACTGAGTGGTTGAGATTAGTTAGGGAAATAACCATTAATCTGAATACATGTCAGCAATGAGAAGGTTGTTGCCATTGTTAATTTTTAATTTTCTTTCTTAAAATGTGAACCTTTTTCCAATAATTAGACTGGAAGTGCACCAAAGCTAGTGTAATTTTAACTAATTAACAAGGAGAAAAAGAAAGAGAATGGACTGTGGTCATAACCACAGTTGACCCTGGCAGGTCACTCAATTTGAATATAAATGAATTGCCTGCTAACTGCCTTCTGTTTGTAAATCCAATATTTAAACACGTACTTGTGTCATAGATTCAACATCTGTTTTTCTGTTTGCAGTATTGGACTGAAAATGACACACTCCTTGTATTTGCCAAATCCCCCAATAGGTAGCATTTTTCTCATGCTTCCAAATGTAATAAACTAGATATTTTGCAATTTCAGATTCTTTCCTTTAATAAAGCTTGAAAATGGTGTGCCTCTTCAGGCAAATCCAGAAATCATGCAGATACTGTCCCAAACTGGTTGCAGGTATTAGCCCTCATAATTTGGAAGCTGAACACATTGTAAGGCAAATACTTGTCTCTGTTTTGGAAACCTTTCTGTGGTGAGTAGTAAGGATGAAATGTCTCTCTCCCTGTTATAGATGATGACTTACCTTTGAGGTAGTAGCAAACCCGTGGCTACATGGCCAGAAGGCCTCAGAGTTCCCAAAGATAACATGAGAAATGCAAGGATGTAAAGTTACATAGGATGGTATCCTCTGTATCGTTTTCCCAAGATAAACATAGACATAAAAACCAGAGCAGTAAAGAGTGCGCTAAAGTGCATGATGTCTATAGTGTTATGCTTGGCTGGAATAAGGGAATTCTCCAAGCAGCTCTGATACGGGAGTCCTGGCAGTTTTTTGGGTATGTCTCCTTTCTTAACACCTCTTCGTTTCTCATTTTGTGAAGCTGACTGAGACTTGCTGCCCTTTGCACAGGGAGCTAGTAGGAATTGTTTCCCTCTCTCCTCCATATGAAGGAGGAGTCTCCTGCCAAGCTGAATTTGATTGATGAGGCTCCAGGGAAACAGGTCACGAGCAGAGGAAGATGTGTGGCAGATGGATGTTAACAGGCATGTTAGGAGCTGGTCATGGATTAATTGAGGTGCACATAGCTAATTCAACAGCTAATTAACCATCTCTTGAGAAGACCTAAAGTAACCATTTCAGAATTGCAGTCCTCTCCCACTGAGAATGTACTGGTTATGGATTGCCACAGAATTGTAGCTTCAAAGGTAAAAATGTTCTTTATGTTCGAAAGAAAAAAATAATACTGTAACTATAGTTATATAAATAAATGGGTGCTATTTCCTGCTTGGTGTATGAGAGTTCAGATTGAAAATGCTTCCTGTTAGCCTTAAAATGTGTTCTAATGCCTAAAGCTCCTTCAGAGACTGGTTCTTCATACACTTGTGAGCAGAAGGGAGGCCTTTGGGATGGTACTGAAGCACAGATAATGGCAACAAGGAGATAAAACCATCCTGGCTGTGCTACTCACCTGACAAATACTGTGTTCTCAAGAAAGCCACAAAAATGTTTTGAAGAAAGCAGCATAACCACTCTACTGCTGGTGGTTTGGTGAACCTCATGAGGCGGCCCGCAATCGGATGTCAGCCATACTTTCCAAACGGCAGTAGGGCTGGTCAGTGGTTTGACATGGAGTGCAGCCAGGCTTGTGCTTTGGCTCCAGGTAACCCCACCACAACCTGTTTATAACATTTGATCTGTTTTTATGGTTAGCACTGGATGTGTTGAGCTGGACCATCATAAGCACCTTCATGATGGGCTACTGTATACAAATTGCCCTGGGCCATCTTAATCTTTCTGACTGGCCCTCATGTAAATGCTAAACCCTCATATTTTTACCCTCATTGAAATATACACTTTTGATGCTATGGGCTTGCATGGTGGTGAACTTTGCCAGGTTTTCAGGGAAGGCCAGTATGTTAGATTATAGTAAAGGTAGTGCATGCTTCTTTCTGTAGCTCGATAGCTGTAATTTGTTAGCTAGAAATGCACTGTTACATACATACTGAGGTTTTGTGGATTTCCTGGCTTCGTTTTTACAATGAGGACAAGTGATTAATCATGTAACATGTCTAGTGATGAGTGAGTACATCCAGTCTGATTCTTATTGTTGTTTTATATTACTCTGGTTTTTTGTACCTCTCTAGTTTGTACATGGTTTTAGACTAGGTATTCTGCTCAAATTTAATCTTTGCACTAATCACTGACAATCCAAGAGCCTTTTGAGGAGAAAAATAACACAAAATCAAGACTTTAAAATGCGATAGACTGCCTCTACTCAGATTGTTTTCTTTGGAGTTATAACCTCTTAGTATGTAGAAGGTTTCAAATGTACATGTCTCTTACATTAAGGGTGAACAGACAGCCCTGATATCCAAGGTAAAGTTGTGCTTTTTGACATCTTAAGAAGCAAACCTTTCCTATCAAATCCTTGCCTATGAGATAGATGCATCATTATTTTTAGTAGTCCTAAGTGGGCTTCCACATTTTCCACCTGCCTCCCAACCTCACTTGACCTTGAAGAAAATACTTTGTACCAAAGCAAAATCAGAGTCTCCATATTAGCATCCTCCCATAAGTAATGTTCAGGGGCCATATATCCTCGAAATATGGATTAATTTTCAGTTATTTATATTCTTCTGCATCTACTTTTAATCACTTTGCTCTACAAATGACAGTAAAACCAGGCTCACAACTGAGTTGAGTTTTAAAATCCTGCTTTGCTTTAAAACCCTGTCACCTTTCTCCTCACCATGGGTAAGAGCAGCAATTCGAGAGTATTACAAATGTTACAATTAAGGTTGTGATTTCAGTTCTAGATATAAAAGAAAACACACATTTACCCAGCTGTGAAGATGACAGTGGTGGATTTCTGCAAAGGGGATTTTCCCATTTGATTAGTGTTGCAAGAGAATGAGAAGAGCAGTTGGCCGAGAGGTGGATGAGGTTACCCACAGGCACCACTGATGCACTCAAGATGGCTCAATTGCTGCATTGCGGGGATATGGGTCAGCGAAAAGGCGTAGATGACTGGAACAACAAAAAGGTGTTGGAGCTGGGGAAATCTAAGTGACAGCAAAAAATAGGCTGTCAAAAGAACATGTGTCAGAGTTGTAATGCAAAACCAAACCCAGACAATTTTGCTGTAAGGTGAGTGCTCGATAATGGGGGAGAAGGAAGGGAGATAAACAGACTTCTTAAATTCACGGTTGAACAAAGCTTTTGGATTACTTGGAGAGATGCATTTGTATAGACATCACAGATGGTCGCAGTCTGCATATTTCAAAGCCAAAACTGGATGCTAAAGATTTTAGTGCTGATTTCCAATTAGATAATTATTTAAGCTGTGAATTCGTTCTTAGTTACTGGAAAATCTTTTAAGCTTTAGTTACTGACCGTTACTAAGAACGTATCAGAATGAAGCTTATAAGGCTTGTTATTCCAGTGACTATTCTTGCATTGAGCTTTTATAAAAACCAATGGATCTGACAAATCAAGGTGGCTGAGAGGGAGACATCCAGTGTCCTTACTGCTTAACAGAGAGGTAGTTTTCTACAGAAATTTCTACATATCCGCCAAAGCCTGGCCTCTGTAAAAGGAGTCAATAAAATGCATTTGTCAAAATGAACACCTGTTTGGAAAATGGCCACATTGGTACACTAATGAGTAAGAATTCAGAGGAAAATAAATTGCTAGGACTCCTCGCTGGGTATTGGCTTTTTTTTCTTTCTCTTAGTTTTTCTTTCTCTTAGTTCTCTTAGTTTCAGAGTCAGAAATAAACATACAGAAACGTCATCAGATGTATTTTCTGAGACTGAAAAGTTACTGGCAGAATGTAAAAGCAGTGTGCAGTAGGCAGAATCTGTTTCTTCTGCTAGAAGCTTATTTTACAGGACTTCACTTTTACTTTTCAGAAACCTGCAGGACAATGTCTTTAGCCTGTGCATGAATACCAGTATTTGACAATACAGTAGCCCGCACTGCTTCATGCTGAAGATGGCATTGCCAGCCCAACAGAGGAAAACAGACGTATCCCAGCCCAAGGCACACTACTGACTACCTTTGTTGGTTTGTTTTTCCTCAGGTTTGAAGGCACCATTGATGGTCAGGCTGAGGATCTGTTCAATGATGAGTCCAGTTCAGAAAGCTGTCCCCACTGAAAACTTCTGCAGTGAACTTTGGAAGGGCTGGAATACCTGTTCTGCTGCTGCATATTTTTATTTTCTTACTTTTATTTTCCTTACTTTTATTTTCTTACTTTTATTTCTCTTACTCTTTCATTCACTTTGGCATGGCTGACAGCAACAAACCTCCAGCCAGATGAATAGTCAAGCCAAGATATTTTTTCAAAGAGGGACATGGAAAGACACTTTCCAAAGCATTTAAATCTTAATTTCAGAAATGGGACAGAGACCGCCTTTTGGCAGCTCTGCTACAACTGTTTATGCATTTTCTCTAAAGCAGCTTAAACAGAAAGTGTAAAATGCATAAGCAGGCATGAAGGGGAACTGGGAAGATGCCCATTTATGAGGTTATAGTCTGGTTGCTGCTCTTATTTCTATTGCTCATTCCACTGATATTCCATAGGATATTCTGCAGCGAGGAGATGAGGATTGTTTAAAACCCTAAAGATGAATTTTGCTGGACAGTCTAGCAGGGAGGACCACCTTTTGGACCCCAAGACCTTGGTGGTTTAAACCCACCCCAAATGAGACAGGCCTTGTGATAGGCATATACTTTCTGGGAACAATGTTCTTTCGAAGAAGCAGGTATGTGAAAAGCAAGAGGCATCTTAGTTGTCTTCTGAAAGGGTCTATATGTGTCTGGGTCTTTCAGGCATTGCTTGAGGAGACTGGATCTGGCCACCCTAGTGAATTTAGTAAGGTTTTAGAGCCCTACCCTCTCCAGTTTGTAATTGCGGCAGAGATTTGGGGTATAGCTGAGACCAGCTGACCATAAAACCTGCAATATAATAAAAGGCTTGTACTTCAAAAGCAAAATCCTATCTGAGCTGAAATGTTGTTAGTGAGAAATGTAGGTAGGTAGGGGGAGAACCACCTTGCTTGGAGGATTGCAGCATATGTTGGAATCAGTTGCTGTAAGTTCCCTGTAGATGTCAGTGAAAACAAAACCAGCAAAGTCTCCTTCTAGGGCATGATTCATCTCATTTTCATGTAGACATTTAAAAACAGATCAAATGAATTGGGCTCTTTTAACCATAAAGGAGTCTGGATTACTAGCTAGTGTGTTGATATGTATCACAGCCCAGGTTGGACGTGATCTTGAAAGATCATCTGGTCCAACCTTTTGTGGGAAAGGGAGCCGCAATGAGGTTATCTGGCACCCTGTTCAGTCGCATCTTGAAAACCGCCATTGATGGGAACTCCACCGTGTCCCTGTGGAGGTTGTTCCAGTGGATGACTGCACTCACTGTAAAACATTTCTTTCTTATAGTGGGATGATTATATGGTAATTGATGTTAGTAGAGATGAACCTTGCTCTGGGCATCTGTCCCTTTGGCTCAGCTGTTCAGTCCCACAGGATATTTGCACTAAATTTCTGTCTACATGACCTGCTTGTTGGGACTGCTTTTGGGGCCAGTTCTGAGATGGCTGTACTACTGGAAGAAACTGGGAGGAGGGAATGGACATTGATTGTGGTCAGTGCTTGAAGTGGACTTGCTTGTTAATGCAGAGATGCTGTGGAGCAGAAAATGGACTGGAGTTTTTTACTGTGGGACCTTATTCCTAGGATGGCTGCCATGAAAGGACTCTGCATTGTCTTCTCTGGGGCAGGTGGTATTTATAGACAACCTGGATTTGCCTGCAAGAGACCATATAGAAAACTAAATGACTGGTTTGGGGACTGTTCTAGCAGGGAGAGTGTAAAGAATTAAATCACGTTAGAAAATGCAACTTATTTGGGCATTTCTGAAGAATCTACCTTTGTTACCAGACGACTCAATGCAACTGTCAGCTCATCCTGCGTTACTTTTTCCACAGTCCTTATGACTCAACTAAGTATTTTGATAGAAAAGCCCAACTGCTTAACTTTATTTCCACCAAGAGGACAATTCCAGAAGTCTCTAGCCATAGCAGAGAAAGTAATTAAATCCAAACAAACAGCGGAATGGATGTACTTGTGTTCTTTTCCATCCTGCTCAGTTATCAGTGGTCTAGAAATATTGCAAAAATTCCATGGTTAACAAAGTTAATCTTAAAAAAAAACAACCAAACAAAAAATCACAATATCTATGAAGGGAAAGACTTATTTATTTTGCATTTGATGCTTAAGACAAAAAATAAAGTATTCCGGTAATGCGGAAGAACATGTCCTGGAGCTGGGAGAGGCTGCCTCACCAAGGAACCTCAGCCCCTAGCATCGGAGGCCTGGCAGGAGGCAGTAAACCACATATTCCTTGGGATGAGTGATTATTAGTGACAAAAAAAAGCAGTTTTGGCAACCCCAGTCTTTCGACACTCATGAGTCAGGACCCCAACCAGTCAAAACTGAGACGTGCAAAGAACGAGTTCTGTGTTGTTTTCATTTGCTTGCTGGTGGTTGAGCATGCAGGGCTCACTCACATTTTTGTTTTCTTTTAAGATTTTGAGACAGTGAGTGAATTCATACTGTTGAGTGTTAGGGGGAGGGGAAAGGCTAGTTATCGTGATACCTATGATAAAACCGCAAAAAGGATGCAAACCCACACTGTTTGTTTTGAACCTGAGAGTCCTTTCCATTTGCTAGCCAAAGATTCATTATGGCAATGGATATGTTTGTTAGCCACAGTTAAGAGTTGCTTGGAAATTCTCTGTTTGAAATGGAAAATGTGGTTCTCATAAAAATCAAAATTTACCACAGCAAAATGGTTTAATTTCCTTCTTTTTTTTCTTTTTTCCTGAAATGTTTCCATCAACACATAACATTTGTTGCCTCAAGCTGGGAATACCGAGGGTGCTCCGTAAGTTGCTTGATAGAACCCAAATGAAAAAAAGTTATGATTAATTTAGTATTAATGTTAATCCATGTACTCTGAGTTGCTAAAGGGGTTCCTTTCTGAGTTCTAGATCTCCATTGTTTTCAGAGGACAGAGCTTTCCAGTTGACATTCAAGGCTCATGACATACTACGATTTGCCTTCTCTATGAGAAGCATCACAGACATCTGTAGCTGTCACACAGCGTGAAGGTACGATTTGACCTGATAGCCTAGAAGGGTGCCTGAGCTGTAACTTCCCAAAAATGCAGTTTTCATGCTTCTTCCCCTGTTTGGAAATGTGAAGAGATTTGGACATATCCAGTTTTCTCACTAGACAGAAATCCTCTTTTTGGTTAGCTATATTCCTAAGTATTAATGAAGCTGTTTGCATAAAGACATTTCTGCTTATAGATTTTTGAAATGCTGTTCATTCTGCCTACTCGCAATATGTGTTTGGTCATCAAAGTCACACAAAATACTTCTTTTTCTGGTTAAGAACACTTAGAGGCAGATAATACTGAAAACAAGTAATGTATTTCTGGCTGAATTTTTGGATAAGCTAATATGTTCTGAAGTGCTCGAAATGTTATTGACTTTTTAACATCTTCATAAATACGTAAAAGCTCTTCAAATATTTATTAAAAAAAAAAAATCCCACAGGAATCTCAGTTTGTTCCTTTGTTTGTTCCTTTCTTTTGTAAATGACTAGATTTACAAGAGGATTTAGTCACTAAATTGCCTCAGCTCCCACTATACCCAATGAAGGGACAGAGGCATTTCCAAAAGAAGACAAGGCAACTTTCCCAAGGTTTGAATTGGCTTCTGCATGTACTTGCCCATTTCCAGAGATAGTGGGAGGATTCTAAGGATACGTACATTGCCAAATAAAAAGAGCTGGGAAGTGAGCTTGAGCACTGAGCCCCAGATTTCCACATTATTGAAGAGTTGGCTTGCTCTCCAGTGCTGTTTCAAGCATCCCTCAGAGGCTGTCCCCAGGGCAAACCTGCTTAGATTTGTGCAGTGAGGATAAAGGCCTGCCTGCATCTCAGATCCCAGTTCAGGCACCTGGCCTTCCTTCATTTATCCCTTAAGGCACAAAATTGTATGGAAGTGGTGGGAATGTTACATTGATAGGTGCAAAACACAATGCTGTTTGGAAATCTTGCCCAGATACAAGCAAATTCCTACTTTGCTCTACCAACAATTCACCTTTCGCTTCAAATCAGACTCTTCTGAGTACTTATCTAATTCGTCAGTTCATGTAGTCCTGGATTATTCATGAAAAACTCAACTGACAACAGAGTTCTCTCATTTGCAGGGCCTACAATACTTGGAGGACTAGCTAGGAACCAAGAATTTAAAGGAATCTGTAATCAAAGTAAAGGGAAACTGCAAGTAATTATCACCTTTAAAAACATTGCTCAGGTTGTCACATGTTAGGTGGGCATGAGGGGTACGGCACCTATATATAAAATGCCCCGATTTTAAAAATATTGGAAAGCTTTGGCTATAAAAGCACACAAGCAAAGGAGAATGAGAATGATGATTCAGAAACCCATCTGCACCTCAGCAGTTTGGTTAGGAAGAGGCAAAGTGATACGTAATCCTAATCTTTAGGGTTTCCTGTTGACTGGCCACCCCTAAAGGGGAGCAGCGGGTGATCTTCAACAGTATTACAGGTCAGACTCTTCTTTTATCCTTTAGTCAATCAAATTAGTCACAGTTCTGCTTTAACATAACAGAACAAAATTCTATGTGGTTTCAACTTCAATTGTTTTGAGTTCAGTTTTTCTGTTCCTTGGACTGGTCTGGTCTCCCAAACTCTTCCCTCCATCACTTCCTTCTTATTCCTCCCTCTCTCTTGCTGTCATGTGCAATCATCTTGCAGCAATTAGCAGATGTTTACCTGGCAGTCATTAAAAGTTGCATATACTTCTTATGCTTGGTGATTACATGCTGGTTAAGCCAGACCATCCAGCACGATTTGACAAACCCATAACATCTGTGTCCTGCCCTGTCATATCATTAGAATATATATATTCACAGAGTATGATGCACTATTGGCTGGGAGTCCGAACAACAAACCATAAATAGGATAATGGCTTCCCTCAGTACATTATCATTATTCAAAAAACAAAACCTCAGTTGTTTTTGAGGACCTTTTTGGTTTCTCTAAATTTCTCGATGGATATGGCTTTCTCCTAGGGATTGATGACAGAGGTGCGCATCTGTTGTCATCTTAACCACTAAAAACCCTGTGCCCTGTCTGCGGTACATGACATCCTCCCCGTGTCTCCTGTTCCATTTTCCGCCCTGCAATGCACAGTCGGTCCTGGCAGTCTGTCAGGAGGACAGGCAGTCGCTGGCAGCTCATCTCCTCTCTGCTCAGGCAAGCTGTTTAAGCTATATAAGGATGTTCTGTTAATACAAACAAACCCTGTTACCTTGAGGCACGAGGAATTAATGTCTGTTATTTATTAGTGCATTTTGACTCCAGCAAATTAAGCCTCTGATGCAACTAGACGTTCACTAATTACAGGGCTAAATATAGCATGGTTTTTAAAACTCTCTAAATGAGGAGATGATTAAGAAGTTACTGAGCCTGTTACATGGAATCTGTGGACCGTGGAAGTCTTGGTGCAGATGTGTTCCCATAGTTTCATTGATATGAGGTATTTTAGACTTTGTATACGCAGGAAAATGTAGACACATTGATCTCAGCCAGGTGAGAGGAAATAAAACTGCAGAACTGCAGCTGATGTTTTTCTTTCTTTGTCCCTTCAAAGGAGGCACAATGTCTTGCTCTTCCACACAGTTAACACTCAAGCTAGACAGTGCTTTTGCTTACTCTGAGGGAAGCTAAGGGATAGATTCCTTTTAACTTTCTCTGCAGCGCGGCTACAGCAGTGATTGTGCATGTGGAAGAGACACTTAGGTTACAGCAGTTCAAAACTGTTTTCTCTTATTTCTGACTGTCCTGCTTTTCCATTAATTTCCTAGGTTTTAATGATATTCAGTTTCTTTCAAGATTCATTTTATAGAAACTTACCCAGAGTGTTATAGGGCCCACAAAATATTGCTTAGATAGATTTTAACTGCTGCAAATAATTACAGTAGCCGAATAACAATGTTTTTACTATGGTCTGAAATTCAGTTCTAGGCCTTGCACTGACAGCCTTTGTAGAACACGCAGCAGCAGCTGAAAATCGTATTGATGCTTTTAAATATATATATACACATATATATTTTTTTTCACTTAGGGAATCCAAGGGAAGATTCATAAATGTGCATCATATCACTGAAGTAAAATGATGACTGATCCACTGCCTGATCGCTAGCATGCCGGTCTCAACCTTTCCCTCCTAGGAGCAGACGTCGCAGCATGTATTGCCCTGTCTCACTTCTCATCGTGCTAGCATGCATAGCTGGAGCCCTTATGCAGCTGAGTACACTGCATGCTATCAGGAAGCTTTCCCAGCCTCCTGCCTCCCTGAGCAAGAGTGGAAGACCTTGCTGCAACCTCAGCTTCAACCTTCAACTTCACAGCCCATGACTGAGTCTGTGCACTAAGCTCAGAATCAGTGCATGCTTGGGAATAGAAAAATTGTATCTTTGAGTTTCACACCTTCACTGAATGTAATAGTAATGATATTAAAAAAGTGTATTGGCTGTGATTCCCACGTGCAGTTAGTCACTGGAATTAAATAAACAAAACCCATCGGGAAATATCCATTTCTTTTCTGTGGAGCTTTATACTTGTTCTTGGGCTTTGTTTGCATTGTCAGATATTGGCAATTGAGAAATCAAAAGATTTGGGCTCTCTGTACTAGCAACACCTGTACCAGTTAGCACACACTGTCCAGGCACTGGAGGATGGTATGGCCAAGGGACTGTTCCTAACAGGCAGCATAGAAGAAGTGGTGCTATTATGGGATGGAAGAGTTAATATGTGCAGAGATTTAATGTGCTGTGCCTCTTGTCTTCGGGCTGACAGAACTAGCATAGATGTACCTGAGGATACAGAAATAGTCAGGAGGAAAGATTTCTTTAATATCATGGGCAGCAGATGTTTTCTAACACAGCCCTTACACAATATTTGGATTTTGATGGAATATCTAATTTAATTTTCCCTTCCTCGAATCATGTGAGAGAGTACTTTAATCAGCTACTATGCTGGAAATACTCTTGCCTGTAAGAGAGAAATTATTCCAGGACAGTGCTCAAGGCCAGATTGGACACGGCTTTGAGTAATCTGGTCTAGTGGAAGGTGTCCCTGTGCATGGCAGGGGGGTTGGAACTGGATGATCTTTAAGGTCCCTTCCAACCCAAACCATTCTATGATATTAGACAACCCTGATTTAAGGATGATGTTTAGAGAAGAAGTGACATAATTCCGACCTGCAGATTATTCATGTGGAATTATGGGGGAATCGTATGTTTATATGCCTCACTTTAATCACTGTGTTTCTGTAACAACAGTTAAACTTGGTCTATCCTTGAAAGCCCTCATCCTCATTCTTTCCTGTCATTAACTTTGCTGTTCCTGATCTTAGACAGCCATCCTGTTCACTTGCTGGTAAATATTGTGAGAAAGGATGAGCATGCAGTGACAGATTTAACAGCAAATGCACATTTACCCATCTGCAAAGATGGAAGAATTAAATCTGACACAGGCAAAATGGATCATGCATAGGAATGATTGATTGTTTTCTAAAGCTGTGATCTTCCCCAACACTTAGTCTACAGGAGATGCAGAAAAGGCCATTCACTTACCTATAGACACCTATAGACACAGTGGGCATAGCCTGATGGCTGACCTGAAGGGCATATATCACAGAAAAAGGCTGAGCTGCCAAGACAATAACTGGGGTGGAAGGAGGGGATTGAGGTTCCCCCTGTTCAGAGCATGTAAGAGCAGTTCCCAGGCAGCAGTTGGAGTGAAAAGCTGGCTGAGGCACAGGAAAGGAAGAAAAAGAGTGAAAGATGTTCTCAGCCCCAGGAAGGATTTATTGCATGTGGCCATGGGGGCACTTGGCATCAAAGGCAACAGATGCAGAAGGAATAAAAGACTATTGTATGACTCAGTGCAAAGGCAATGAGCAACTTGATCAGGAGCTCATGCACCACAGCAAGCTGTGAGGACAGTAGAGATGATTACAATGTGGTGTGGGAACTCTGAGAGAAGCAAATGGATGGGAAGGCCTTTGTTTTGTCATGTCTTCTGCGGGGAGCAAACAGTCTCACAAGCCTTGGAAAAGCCAGCAGCATTGCTGGCTCTGGTAGAGTGAATGTGCAGAGCTGACCGAGAGCCACAGAGACTTGCACAGCTGGTGCATGCAGGTGGGATGTGCTGGTTTGACCCAGGGAAGCTGTAAAGCTGGGGTTTCATGGTCAGTGTTTGTTTGTGCCACACCGCCACCCTCCCTGCCAGACCTGCCTTGGCCTCCCTGCACCGTTTCTTACACTGGCCTTGATTCTTGCTGCCCTGTGGCTGCTCCCATCAGGATTTGCCATGGGAGACCATGTTTGCAGGCTGGTTTGAACTGGATACGCAGCACTTAGTGATGGGCTGGGGTCTGCTACCTTGAAGGTGGGAGACTGTTGGTTGCTGGGGAGGAAAGGAAGTTTCCAAAGAGAAATAGCACCTTTTGACTGAGCAATACAGGCTTCCAGTAACAAAATCACCGATAGTGGAGCAAGAAACTAAGCCGCCAGACAGGCTGACTTACAAACCCTTTCTCAGAAAACTTTCAAGTAGGTGTTTTTAAGGCCAAGCATGCGTGCTGTGCTAAATAACACTCTACTTTTAACAAACTAGTAGCTGGCGTTCATTTTAAGACTTTGGAAATGTGAAATCTCTACCCCTTTTTTAAAGCAAGAGGTGTATCAGATGATTAAGGTGAACATGATAATTAAAAGGAGTAAGAAAATTTTGAAATGTTTTTG
>JANHGB010040316.1:26554-45551 GCA_026283785.1 Coracopsis vasa | reverse complement strand
GAGGTGCTTCCACTGCTGGTTTCTGTTTCGATTCCCATCAGTGACTGCTGGCACTCCACCGCAGCTTGGCCTACACGGTGATGCTGCGACCAGGCTGGAGATGGAGCAGACCTGTGCCATCTGCCTGCGCACTTACCTTGAGCTGGTGATGCCGAGTTGTGGTCACAAGATCTGCAGGGATTGCATCGAGGAGGAGTGCCCGCAGGACCCCTACCACTGCCCACTGTGCCATACCCAGGCAGACCCAGAGGAGGAAAAGCCTGAAGTGCAATGTGAAGAGAAGGGGGAAAGCTTGGGACAGCAAGATGGGATGATCCTGTGTGACTTCTGCCTTCAGGAGCCCCAGCCAGCCGTGAAGACCTGCATGAACTGCGAGGCCTCCCTGTGCCCAGCCCACCTGAGCAAGCACAGCACAAAGAGCCCTCTGAAAGAGCACGTCCTGACGGAGCCCTGTGAAGCTCAGGTTTTGGCTATGAGGAGATGCCCCCAGCACGGCAGGCTGCTGGAGTGCTACTGTGTGACGGACTCGATCTGCATCTGCATGCTGTGCTGCATTGCCAGCTGCCACAAGCACCACCAGATCACCACTCTGGAAGAGGCTTTTGGCAAAGCACAGGTAAGAGGCTGCCAGGACAGCCCTTAGAGCACAGATTGCACTAGGGAAACCACAGGGACCTGGGGCACAGGGAGCTGCCCGCAGCACAGAGATGAAATGCTTCTTGAGGTTCAGATCTGCAGACTTGGGTTGGGGCTAAATCTCCAGCTGGGGATATTGGGCTTTTATTCCCAGTTTTGCCCTAGATTCCCTCTGGGGACTCAGGGATATAAAACAAAGATGTTATGAAAACTTTCTTCCCACCCTGAGAAGCCAAACCGGTGGGACCGGGTGCACGTGATTGTGCTTCTAGTCCTGGGTGCAGTTGCAAGCTGAAGGTATTTTCAGTTTCAAAATGTCTTTCCTGTGCTTGTGATTGCAGTGTTTGTCCAGGGCTACAATCTTCCAGTAAACCTTTATGATTCATTTGTCCTGGGAGCAGGCGGTGAGCAAACATTTCGCAGGTCTAGCTTAACCCATGTCCATAAAGCTGCTGATCTCATGCACTTGTGTCCGTCCTATCCTGATACCTCCCGCTGGTTATTTTTACAGGGTGTTTTCCCTAAAACCCTGGAAGCAGTGCAAGCACACGAAGCTGCGCTGAATCAAAGAATAG
This sequence comes from Coracopsis vasa, assembly GCA_026283785.1. Taxonomy (NCBI): domain Eukaryota; kingdom Metazoa; phylum Chordata; class Aves; order Psittaciformes; family Psittacidae; genus Coracopsis; species Coracopsis vasa. Next base: position 44,340 of record JANHGB010040316.1, on the reverse strand, counting down.
CAAACCTGCTGAAACAAGAGGAGGAAGTAAAGGTTTGTTCCAAGGTCCAACCATCACTTTGGGGATGGTTGCATGCTGGTAGCTGATAAGATAAGGTTTTCTTTTGCCCTTCCCCAGATCGTGCGTTCCAAAGTGGTTTCAGTTCCAGGTGATTTCTCAGTTATTTTCTAAGTTTTGTTTCTTAGGGAGGATGATGAACAACTTTCTTACTTCCCTTTACTGGCAAGTACATTCTTAGTTTCCAAAGGGCCTTTGAGCTTGAAAATTGCTGTTAAGTCCATGCTTCCTGATTGGTACGTGATGGTATCACACCCCATGTTATTGTGGTTTTATTCCTCTTTACAACAAGAAATCCCTTTAGGTTAGCCTGTGGTTCTAAGATGTTAGTAGGAATGATGTTAAAAGATTGCCCCAAAATGTCTGGTTTTTGCTCCCAGCATGCCAATACCTATCTAAAAGCTCTGAAAGAGCAGTGAATTTAACACAGGTCTCCAAATCCTAGTTCATTCTGCTTAGGCAGAATTGGCACTTGTCTTCTTCCACCAGTAAAAATGATAGGACTCGAAGTCCTGGCACTGGGCGAAGGTCTGAAGACAGAACTGTACTTGGCACTTGGTACTTGTACTTCCTCACCCATCCTTAAAAGGACCAAAGACAACTAGTGCAGAATATGGGAATACAGTGGAAAGTCTTCAGCAAGCATCATGCAAGCAGCACTACTTTTTCATCTCTTTCTGGTCAGATGCCAGATGCTGGGGCACTTGTGTCACTTGGCCCTTCTGCTGTCAATGGGACATCTTGGTTTGTTGTCACGTGGAGAGGCACTAAGTTAGTATTTACTTCTCTGAGCCCGGAAAAGACCAGGCTCTTTTCTGAGTGAGAGTGATTGGGTTTAAACGTAAGATTCGGTCCCTAACAGCTTTGAAAGTGTTTTCTTAACAGACTAAGGAGAGCCTGCGGAGGGATCGGCTGCAGAGCCTCTTCAAAGAGATGCGTCTGCAGCTAGAAAACAGAGAAGAAGAGGTTCTGAAAGCTCTCAGTCACAGCGAGAAGCAACAGCTTTCTTGGATTCAGACGGAGATACAAAAACACAAAGAGGGGAAGGATGCAGCCAGCCATGATGTACGGGAGCTGGAGGCTCTGAGAAATCAGAAAGACCTAGTTCTTTTCATCAAGGTACCTAACAGCATCTCCCTTGCCAGAGACACTCAGCTCTTGGGCTACCCTTTGCCTGTGCTATGCTAATTCTACTTTCAAACTGTCTTTTACAGGCTTTTTCAGCAATTCAAGCCAGGTAAGCTCTTCCCAAGGTGGTCTACTATTGCATTACACATTGCTTCGGGTGACTGATAGCCTAGCCTGCATGCACTGGGCTCCCTGGGCTCACCCTTCGGCATGCTGATGGCACACTGAGCCTGAAGAAGCCCCAAAGGCCACGTGTGACTTTTCATATACAGCACGTCTTATTTTTCTGTGCCCTCTGCACCTATTCTCAAGTCCCATTCTGAGGGCAATTCCTGAATGTTTAGGTCCCTGTATGGGCATGCAAAGGACAGATGAGCTTAGATATCCCAAGTCATCCTCCAGTTCGCATTGTCTTCTGCTTATAAGAAGCGAATGTGGCAGGAGCCAAACATGCAGCGCAGTCAAGAGTCTCCAGAGTTCATGGCTTTTCTCCTGAGCTGTCTCCCAGTGTCTGCCCTGCTTCTCCATCACAGCATGCATACAGGCTCCCCCAGCCCTGCATTTTGGGTGCAGCAGCTCACCCAGGGCTGTGGTAATGCAGCACATCTAATCTGCTGTCCCAGCATCACTAGCTGTCCCACCTCATTAGCTCCTGCTGTGAGGATCAAGGACTGCAACTGCAAACAGGATGCTAGGGTCTGTCCTGGCAAAGCTGTGCTGAGATGGCTGAGACAAGGTACTCTATGGACAGATACTGTCCATACTTCCACCTGATGATGCTGAAGAGATTTGGAGTTCTGGGAGAAGACCAGTCAGAGAGGGAGTCCCTGGTAAAGCTGCAGAGGGAGGGGAGGGTGGAAGTTGCTTTCTGTGTGTCCCATCAAGGCTTGGTGTGGAGTGGGGGATGCAGTTGTTGGCTTAGGGAATGACTTGGTAATGGTTTTCTGATGCCTTGCTGCTCTTCTGATGTCATTCTGCATGTTTTAGGGAACGCATGCCAGTTTCTAACAACGCTCATTTAAAACCAAGGCCACCCATTATTTTGGATAAATTAACAACAGATGGTACTCTGAGGCTTTTCCAGGAATTCCTCTCAGACATGCAGTCCTTATTTAAATCACCGCCTGGTAAGTGGTCATTTCACTCTGTAACAAGCAACATGGAGAAGCTAACAAAGCATATTCAAGAAAAGACTGTAGCAAAACACCAAGTACTCAAAAATACCTCTAGAAGAGCTGGCTGCTAACACTTACTAGATGATCTTTAGGGTCCCTTCCAACCCAAACTATTCTATAGTATTCTATGATATGATTGTATGATTATTTTCACATATGTGTACATAAAAGGATGCTTGTCCCAGGCTTCAGTGCTTTGGACATGCCTTGAACATACCCTGCTAAAATGGGTTCTAGGTAAAGAGGTGTGGATGTCCTAGGACGTGTATGGGAGGATTTAGAGAGGAGAATAGCAATAGCTTTTCTGTCTGTAGCACCACTTCGAGTCAAAGCATGGGGAAAGTTGAGAACTCATCACAGCAGTGGCAGCTGGAGTTTATCTTATGACAAAATAATCCACTCTTAGTGTGTAAATCTACTCTTTGTGATGTCTTGTAAGATCAACCTACATCCTGGTGCTGTGTACAGTGGGGATGCCTGTCCGATTTAGTTAGACAAAAATAGGGTTCCCTTGTTATTGCTGTATTGAGAATGCTTGAGCCCTGCCTGACAGTGAGCCTAGGATCAAGACCAAGAGATAGCTGGGGTGGGAAGGCTCTGCCCAGAGCATGCTTGATGTGCACACCTAATTGGCTGCCATCTGTACAGCCTTAGGTACACTAAACAGCACACCATGCTCATGGCCACTCCCAGGCTCGGTCTTTACCATCTCTGTAAGCACAGTCCAGACCTATTCTAGCTAAAAAGCCCCAGGGCCAGGTTTTCCTCATTGTCCATACCATCTGAGCAGTTCAGATTAGTTGTCCAAGTCACCGCTGCTATTTGTTTCCTGAAGGAATAACTTCCACAGCAGAAAACATCAGAGAATTGAAACGCTTTACGTGCAAGAGAAGGTCTGAATAAACACGTTCTGCAAATTCCTGACTGCAGAATTAACTCCTTGTGCCTGGCCACGCTAGGAAGTTTTGAGAGTTCTAGAAAATACCTTCAAATGATCCGAAGCAAATAAGCGTGTATAAAATGGCTGTGCCACTGCTCGCATGTTTCTTGTCTGTGGAAGTTAACCTGGGAAGTTTTTAGAAATGCCTAATGAAGCTCTGCAGGGCACTGATGGAAAACCAGAATCCAAGAGCTGCTGTCGTTGGAAACACAAAGCAAAAAGACATTTTAAAATTGTGAAAGAGCAGCATTTCTTGAAATGTGGGATCACCCTCTTTTAGAATTACGTGGGAGCAGCTAAGAGAGGTACAGACACACTTTCAGTTAACATGCTTTTAGTGACTTGGGTGGGTTGGACTTGAATGACTTGGATAGGATGACTTGCGTTGATTTGGATTGGGAAATCCAGCCTTCAGCAACTGGGATGTGTGGTATCTGTGTGTTGGTTTTCTTTCTTTCTATAGTTCACGAATATCTGACGATTTCAACAGTTCATGAACGTGTGACAACTTCAGTGTATCAAGGAGACAAATCTAATTATTGGGGCAAAGCACTCTTTGGGGACCCACCGTACACATCCAGAGTCCACAATTTGAATGCATTAACAGCCCCTATCCCCCAACTCAAGAGCAAGGAGAGCTTCTCAGAAGGCTGTCACTTCTGGGAGGTAGACATCAGCAACATGAGACACTGGATGCTTGGAATTGCTTGTCCCAAGTTTCAGTGCTATCTGGAAGCGTCTTCTCAACACCTCTTTCTGTTCCTAGATACAATACCGATCACGGGAAAGTACTTTCCTACAGCTCTTAAAGTGATCAGGGTAGAGATAGACTGTGAAAGAAATAAGCTGTCATTTTATAATGTGTCTGTCAAGGATGGCAATCCTACTGACAGCCTCCATCTTATAAAGGCAGTAAGCATCCCTTTCAGCTACCCTGTCCATGCTATCTTCAAGACATTTGAAGGCTCTCTGAAGCTCCTGTAGTGATGTGGGGACAAGGTGCTGTTTTGTATTTCCAGGCTATCTATCAGGACTGCTGCTGCATGGAGGCTATGCTAAGCTGGGATATTAGAAACTGGAATTGGGCTACTATGATGGCTTTATCTCTGTGACGGCAAGGCCTCTGTGGCGTGCATCACAGCACACAGCTGCTCACTGCAAGAACTCCTATCTTCTGTTAATCACGATGGAAATGCTGTTAAGTTGTGCTTTTTTGCTCAGCTGTCCCAAATTCTGTGCTGGCTGCATGCTATTACATTTAGTTTGCAAAACTGAATAGCAGTTCAGTTCCTAAAGAAGTTGAACTGCTACAGAACTAAGCAGCAGCAATGCTGATCTTTAATGCACAAGTGAAGCCATCCACTGCAGAAGCAAAGCTGGGCTGGGAGGCGAGTAGAGACTAGGTGGTAAGACATCTGGTTTCCCTTCTCTCTGTTACTGACATCCCCTGTGAGGACTCTGATAATCATTTACCAACTTTTTTGCATGAATTTTGGGTTTTCTTTTCACCTGTGCAAAAATCTCACAACAAAGGGAACAATAAAGCAGAAAACTCTTGTGCTTTTATTCTGTGCCATATGGGGCCTGGCTTAGTTTGTTCTTATGATTGTCTGAACATCTTGGGGAGGAAGAGATGCTATTCCTGCTTGTTCCCTGTGGTTCTGCTGCCTTCAGAACAAGCCGGAGTATTTGCATTAAGAGGTCCAGGCAGGAGCCCTTCACCCTGGCAGAGACGGTGAATGACCTCAAGGGACACTACAGTTTTGCACATGACAAAAGAAATCCTTGTTCAGTCTTAGAAGAAAGCGGCTGTGCTTTATCTTTTGCATTTTATACACCAAAATGATATGGAAAACCATGCAGGTAGAGTCGGGTCTCTCAAATGCCCCTGCAGTGGCTGCTGCTCTGCGTGGTCTCGGGTGGTATGTGTGCAGAACGAGGCAAGCAAGGCTTGTGACATGGAGCAGGGATATTCCTATCCTACGGTGCCTTTACCAGCGCCCATTTCCCTGTGGCTGCAGGTACGAGACCAGCACCAACTACTGTCCCCTGAGCTCTCCCTGCTTTACCTTTAGGGCAGCACCTGTACCCGTTGTGGAGCGGAACCAGACACAGCAGAGGGGACCCCTGGGTTATTAATGCCCTTCTCACCCGGAGCTCACCGTTACCTCGCTGTCCCTAGCATGAGCCCGATCTCTCCGGGAGGGCCGAGCGCTGCAGAACAGCCCCATCCTGCGCTGTCCCCTGGTCCCGCCAGCCTGCTGCGGGCTCGCACATGGAGCGGTGCCCCGAGGGTGAAACACGGCGGCTGCCACCGCTTACGAGCACGGTTTAGGGGTGGAGCCTGTGGCTGGGGAGTAGATCAAGGCAAAGGGGAAGGACTTGGAGCCTTTGGAGTGGATCAGCGACCGGGCACGGTGCCGAGCACCACCGCGTAGTTTCGTTTCCCGCAGCTCGGCCAAGGCGTCATGTCCGCTGCCAGGGCAAGAACTCGGGAAGAACCCGGATGGGGTGCCTGCATGGAGGACGAGCTCAGCTGCCCCATCTGCCTGTGTCTGTACAGGAACCCAGTGCTGCTGAGCTGCGGTCACAGCTTCTGCAAGCACTGCATCAAGGTGGTGCTTGATGGCCAGCAGCAATCCAAGGCCTCTTACTCCTGCCCCGTATGCAGGCACCAGCTGGCGCCCATCCTGGAGCTGCAGAGTAATTTCCAGCTGTGCAGCATCGTGGAGCAGTTTATGGCTGCTTCCGAAGGGCAGCAGGGCTTGAGCTCTGCAGAGAAGAAGAAGGAAGTGGTTCCCTGTGACTTCTGCCTGGATCCGCCGAGGCCGGCGGTGCAGACCTGCCTGGCCTGCGATGTGTCTTTGTGCCAGGCCCATCTGAACAAACACAACACCAAGGCTTCCCACAAGGACCACGTCCTGGTGGAGGTGGGTGCAGGCGCTGTCGTGGAGGAGAGGAGGTGCCTGGAGCACGGCAGGCTGCTGGAGTTCTACTGCCAGGATGAGGGGCAGTTCATCTGCACGCTCTGCTCCATCGCGGCGTGCCACAGGGGCCACAGCATCATCACCCTGAAGGAGGCCTACGACAAGACGCTGGTAAGGGGATCTCCTCTCCCCATGGTCCCTGCGGGGTTTGCTCTAAGCTCCTGACCTGGAGGAGGAAGGGGGGAAGCCACAGGAAGGGCAACAAGGCTTTCTTGCTCTGGACATGGGACGGGGTGCGAGAGCAGGCAGGCAGCAGCTCTGGGCTGTGGCTGGGATTGACACATTGTGCTGGAATTTGCTTTTCATTTCCTCCCTTGTGTTGCTGGGCAAGCTCAGCTGAGACAGTAGAGCAGAGAAGGGTATTTGGGGCTGACCAAATCCTGCAGTGTGTGGTGACATGGGACAGCGAGCAAGAGGCAGGGCTTTGCTGTCCCACACTGCCCTGGTGAGTGCCCATGGTGTGCTGTCAATGAGGCCAGAGACTGCCACTCACACGACATTCCTGGCTGCGATTGAAACATATTCCTGTAGGGATTACAAAGTCTCTTCCACAGAGCCCACTTCCCAACTTTGGGTTGGGAAACAGGCCTTCCCACTCAAGGCACTTCCCTCCATCTCTCTCCTCCCTCTGCCCTGATTTTGCACAGCCAGTGTCCCAGTGGAGACGTGGGGGCTCAATGTCCTTGCCTTTGAGTCCAGCTGCGTTTATGAAATGCTTCAGAACCAGCTGAGACTGAGGGGGTTAAATGCATTTGCTATGCTCGCTCATTGCCTTGCGTTTGAAATGTCGGGGCTCAATACAGAGCCCAAGCAAAACACCCTGCAGGAACCCAGCACGTGGCCAGGAAACACCTGGCTCGTTTTGGACCTCAGGACAGGTCCCAGCCTCTGCAGGGATTAGCGGGAAGCATCCTTTGCACTTGTACGTATTGTAAACGAACTTCCTCCCTCAAGTTACACACAACAAGTTCAGGGCTGCCAAACAGAAGTGGGCTGTGTACGATAGCAGCTATTTCCTTCATCCCTGGAGCAGATAAAGGAGCAAAACTGCCCTGTCTATGGGGGAGTCATCTGCAGGGTAAGCCAAGACCACAGCTGCATGTTCCTGTTGGGTTTGTGTTTGGTTTCTTTAACAAACAAACAAATGAACTCCCAGAAAAATTGGGGAAATGGGGAACGCAGCTCTTCAGAAGGCATTATAAAAGGGTTTTGGTGCAATAAATGTCAGTCAAATTTTATCAAGAAATGATGTCTTTCATTCTGCTAGGGTGAACTCTCAGACCTCATGACAAGGCTGCAGGAACGTAAAACAGCTGTAACTACTGCCCTAGAAGATCTTCAGAAAGGCAAGAATCAGCTCAAGGTTGGTACCCAGATCATCACTAATTCTGAGCATTTTTCCTCCGCAATTTCCGAGCAGTAAGTGATGGCAGCTCTACTGCTAGAAGCAGATTCATAGAAATAGTCCAAAATAGGGAAAACAGTGGTATAAGAAACTGCCAGAAGCCAACCTTTCTCACAGCTTCCCAGCATAGCTCTAGAGGAGGAACCAGCTGGGAGACTCCAGCATTTACTGTGGCTGCACAGGCCAGGTTGCAGGACTGGCAGACCACAGACTGTGCACATCACTATGGGGTTTCTTTAAAGTTTTCTATCTGCTGAATGAAAGAAAACCAATTTGAGTTTACAAGTGGAATTTTCGGTGCGTGCCGATGCAGTTCTCACATTGCTAACTGGATTTTATCTGATTTTGTTACTGTATCAGGATTAATATTCATAACCCTCTGTATAGCCAGATATAGTCTAAGCAAATGCTTATTGTCCACCTCCTCCTAAAGCTGGTGCAAAGGACAGATAAAATCCTAATTAATTAACAGAGGCACTAAGCTGAAATGAGCCAGTGCACCATTCTGAGCCAGTGCACCATTTTCTCATCTGTTCATTTAGACCAATACGAAACCAGTGACTTCTCAGCTGCAAAAGCTGTTTGAAGAGATGAAGACAGCGATAATTAAGAAAGAGAAGATGATCCTGAGTGACATCCAATCCAATGAGAAAAAACAACTGGCAGATATTACCAAAGTGAAGCAGAAAATGGAACAGAAGAGAGATGAGGCTGCACAGCATCTTCAGTCTTTGCAGAAGATGAGAGAGCAATCAGATATGTTCCTCTTTGTCAAAGTAAGCAGCGGTATTCTGCTTTTCTTCATGAATACGCCTGTTTCTCAGCCAGGTGCCTTGTCTGGAAATCACGCTAATGATTTCTTTTTCTTTCTTTTGGCAATCCTATTTGCAGGAATTTAAACAGGCCAAGGACAGGTATGTTCCACCTGAAAACACTTGCTTTCTTCTTCGCAAAAATATGGTGTTGATAACTGGGATCAAACCCCACTGCCTGTGCCCCTCTGTCCTGGCACCCTATGCTGTAAAGCTGCTCTCTGCTCCAGCTGAGCCAGAGGGCACCACGTCCACACAATTAATGTGAATGGAGAGGTATCTGCCTGCTGTTCCAGTGGTCCATTTCAGTTTCCTTGGCAGCTACATGGCTGCTGGGTTCTGATGAAAACCACTGGCTTGTATTACCAGAATAACATTTTTATCACAGATGAAGCCCATAGGGTTCAGTTCACAGCAATACTCCTGAGTGTGTATTGGTGACACTCCTGCACCTAAGTCCCAGTAAACAGCCCTTCACTGCAAAGGTAACTAACTGGCTCATTTCCCACTGAGTTTTGCTTCTGCTCATGGGCAAGCTTAATAGCAAGACATATTTATTATCCCTTCCCTTGAAAGTGATACATTTAATTTCTAACTTATCACTTCCTAAGTGATGCCTGGGTGTCAGACTGTAATTCAGTGGTACAAAACCACACCAGCGGTAAGTTACAGATCCACAAGAGATTTTGCTGCAGCACTGAAGTGCCCAGCTGCATGAAGAGCTAGCTCAAACATCTAGCTGGATTTGCAGATGTCATCTTTATAACTTGTACAAATTAAAGCTGAGTTTGAACTTGGATTGTAAGGATAACTTTGAATCACGGTGTACCTAGGGGCTGTGCTGGCAGCAGCACAATCCATTACTCACAGCTGTGCCACAAGTCAAAATCTAGCCTGTGGGATCAAAGTCATTTTCCAGAAGCCTGGACATCGTTTAATATGTTTGGCATTTTCCTTCTATCATGATGGCGGTTGTGCTAGAACAGTAAGAGCAGGCCAGAGCACTGTTGGCACAAGGGTATTAACAAAATGCCTCCCCCTTTCTCATTTCCAGCATTTGAAAATTCCCATTCAGGTTTGGAAAGCAAAAGTCATTGCCAAATATACAAATAGAACAATTGCAACTCACTTAACCTTATCAGAGAGCTGCTTACTTCATACTTCATGTTGCCAAAGCACCCTTCCCTTTGTAGAGTCCTTCCTAACAAAGGAGTTTGTTAACTTTTAATGCTAAATGGTTTTCCTTGGTGAAATGACTGACTGTGCCCTAGGGTTGTAAGTAACAATCTCAGCATCGGCAAGATGGACGTGATGGTGGTGCAGCTGGACCAGGCCACGATTAACAGCTGTGAACGCTTAATTTGGGACTTCATGACACGCCTGGACTTGGCGCTGGAAACCCTGCAGGGTGAGTGATCTGACCCCAAGCGGAAAGCAACAAGCGATGGGTGGCTGATGGGCACTGAATGGTGGCATGTGTGTGCTCTTGAGGGGGCTGACAAGGATTCCAATGGGATCTTGGGACTGTTGAAGAGGGGAGGGCAAAGAGGACAGAAAAACTTGTTTCTGGGGATAAAAAGGAAAAGGTCCACTCCTAACTAGCATAAAGCAGCTCCTTTTCATTTATCCACTCCTATCTCCACCTAGTCTGTTCCCAGCCATGAGATTTGAATGCACTGCTTGCTTTGTAAAACACTCTTCTTGATCTTTCTTAGGTAAACTCGCCAACCAGATTTCGTGGAACAGGTAAATCCTTTTCTTTACTTACAAAAATGTTCCCTGCAAATTTTTCCAGCAGTTATTCATTTAAGGACTGTGTGGGCTGTGCTCCTCTGTATCAGTCTCAAGGACAGCAGTCTAGAAGGCTGTCCCTCATCTCAAAAGGGGGAGTCTCCTACTTCATTATTAGCAAGATGTGATTTGTGTTTTACAAGGCACTAACATTCAACCCTGTTTCTTTACAGTGAAGCTTCAGATACTGATACCTCTGCAAAGTGTAAGTGTTCAAAAAATACTAGGTATTCCTCAGGACTCTGGCCTGGGGCTGAGTCTTGCAGAGAAAATCTCTCACCTGGAAATGTGAATGGCATTTTGTTGCATGCCTCTCCTTGCCAGCAGTGAGGTGAGCGGGCGAGCAGCCTCAGAAACACTTCCCAAAATCTGCAGTGGGCAGGAATCTCTGGGAACTCACCAGAGAAATCATTTCTCTTGAGCCTGAGGGAGAGACTGGGTTTGCTTCAACACTCAGTGAAAGCCTGAGCCTGCCCCAGGGAAGGGCTGTGGAGGGGTTCCCACCAACTGAGCAAGAGCTGGAGCAAACCCAGTGCCTGAAAGTATCCCCAGACAATTCCAAATGCTGCCGGAGATACTAAATCTGTAAACAGCATTTCTCCTCAGGCAGTGCTAGCTCAGTGCTCAAATAGATTTCTGCTGCATACAGTGGTGCATCTTTTCTACAAGCTTGTTTGAAGAAATGTTATTTAGAAGTTATTTGAAAGACTTTTTTATATATTTTTTTACTTGCTGCAACTAACCCCACTTTGTTTTGTTTTTTTCCCCCAGCAACTGAATTAGCTTATAAAATACAGAGCACACAAGAGGCGCAGGAGGCAGATAAGCGATTTAAATGGAGTTTTAGTTACGCAGCACAGCTTAACAATACAGTTGCTTTCATTTGGAATTATGGAATTGATTACATTGGAAAAAATCCCTTTAAGATCAAGTCCAACCACTAACCCTGCACTGCCAAGCCCACCACTAAACCATGTCCCCAGGCGTCACATCTAGACATGTGTTAAATACCTCCAGGGATAGTGACTGCACCGCTTCCCTGGGCAGCCTGATCCAGCGCCTGATAACCCTTTTGCTGAAGAAGTATTTCCTAATATCCAGTCTAAACCTCCCCTGGCACAACTTGAGGCCATTTCCTCTTTTCCTATCTCTTGGTAACTGGGAGAAGAGATGGACCTTGCTACATCCTCCTTTCAAGTAGTTGTAGAGAGCAGTAAGGTTTCCCCTGAGCCTCCTTTTCTCCAGACTAAACAACCCCACTTCCCTCAGCTGCTCCTCATAAGACATGTGCTTTAGACCCTTCACCACTAAACATGATGCCAGCCTCAAATCTAGAGATATATTTTTAGATCAGTGTACATGGCCATTTATTTGTCTTGTGAGCTCAATCATCTACAGACATATTAATGTCTGTGTTCTATACAGAACCAGAGAGCTACTTAAAACAGGGGAGGGAGAAGAAATACTTTTCTGAGGAACTGCAATGCTGTACTTGAATGCAACTTATCAAATATGTTATTACCATAGCAATAAAATACTACTTTATTAGTACAGTAAGTGAAGCCTTTCAATCTCGTGTATTCCTGCAGCACAAATCCCACTGTCAAGCCCACTATACTTCGAAAGGCAGACCACAGGATCAGAGTCTCACAGAATTGCTGGGAATAGATGGGGCATCTGGAGATCATCTAGTCCAAACACCATGTTAAATGTAGGGGTACCGAGAGCAGGTTACACAGGATTGCGTCCAGGTGCATCTGAGGAGGAGATACTCCACAATCCGTACCAGTGACCTTCCCTCCTCGACATGAACTACATGGATTGTCCCAGTTTATCCTGAAGTAAGAGAGATGAAAAGAAAAAAGTCAGAACTCAGATGGAAAGAAAAAGTTAAATATTGTCAAAATGTCCTCTAACCATGGGGACCTGCCAAGTGTCTTGACCTCCCCTGCATGCCTGCTTTGAAAGCAATTCTGTAGCATATGCAGATTGAGAAAAGAAGTGCTAAGAATTAACACGAACATAAGAAAATCTCTGCCTGCTGCTGGCTTCCAAACTGTGAACTATATAATCTCATAGTACGAATGATACTTGTGTACTATTCATGATGTCTATTACTACTATTATTACTACTATTAATACTGTCAGTATGTGGTTGGATAACCAAAGAAATGGCTAAAGATACCGATAAGCAAGGCTGGCTGATTTTATACCATCACTAGAAATTAATCGTTGAGAGCACTGTTTGCAGATGGCTGCAGTAGAAAACTGCTCAAGAGCATGCTGCCAATTTAACACAAAGGATCTTTGTAGCAAATAATTACTTATCTTTGTATGAGTCAGCCTCCAAGCCACATTTTAACACTTCTACAGAGCCCATAAAGAGCCATGCAAAATACCACAGTCACTAGTGTATGAAGGTGCTTTGCTGGCCACATCTCCATGTGTACAGATGTTATGTTTTAATCAAGCACATGCTGTGTGTTCTAGATGTAGCCCTTATTTCACATACCAACTCCACAGAAGGATTTCAGGGACACTGCCAGGCAGGTAGGCTTACTCCTTGTTGCTGTAGGCTGCTCTGTTCCTAGCTGTGGTTCAGATCCAACATATAGGTTCACAGCCTGGGTGTTTTCTCCAAATGATAAAAATATTCTACTGCAAACCAGGGTAGCCAACATAAGCATTTTTAAGAAATAAAGGCTAAAGTTCAGGGTACTTCCACATAAGTTAGCATTCATGGCTATAACTCTATTCTGTCACTTGTGATAATCTGCATATATCTAATTGCAGAGATTAAAAGCAATAAACTCAGCAAAATCCATCTCAGATTTAGAGTAACACCTCCCTTCGTGGTTTAAATGGACTCACCAAGCTGTAATGGATCCGCAGCCCTTGCTCTGCTGCACACATCAGTTGTCAGTGTAACAGAAAGCAAGTGGCCAAATTTGGGGAGCTCAGCAGTAGCTCAAGGTGACTGCAGGTATTCCCTACTGCTCAAAGCCAGTGAGACATGAAGGACAGCTGCTCTCAAACACTCAGATGAGGCAAAAAGAATGAGCCTGTCCTTTGGCACTTTTATTACCTGGGCTCCTCTTTGGCTGCCAGGTAGTTATTTCATTCTAGGTGAAGGAGCCATGACCGGGCAATGCAGTTCAGCACTGCTGCTGCAGGCAACAAGTTACTGCACTGCTGCAAATCACTTCAGAGAGTCAGAGATTTACTCAAGGATGGTATTTTAAGTCACACTCCCATCCTATGTTGAGGATGCTTGGGAAATGTCAGCACTTCTGCAGCCCTTTCTGAAACATCAGTTTAGCACTTCCTCAATGAAACCTGCAACACAAACGTATCCCTGTGCCTCCTGCTACAGACTGCTGTGGGTGACCTGGAACACCACTCTTGCCTTCACTAGATGAGGGCCAGGGTGGCTGGCAGCAGGGTGCTGAGCAATTCCTGCGCTCCCAGGCAGCTGTCCTCACCAGCGTGTTCCTAGATGTATGGCTACCCCCTTGCCTGCAAGAGATTCTCACCTGATTCTCTTCTGCAAGAGATTCTCACCCTTTTAACACCATTTCTGATGGTCTTTGAGAAGCAATGATGGTATTTTCTTTCCCCAGGGAGGATGAGGTACTGATTTCACCTTTCCTCCAACGCCATCGGCCATCAGCTGCCAGAGTCTCTTGGTACCAGAGTCCCTGGTAGAAATGTCTGTGACCTGTTTACAGGAAGGTCCTCCCAGAAACCTTCGCCACAGACTAACATCCAGTTCTCATGAATGGAGTTACATTCCCAAGAGCCTCTCAGAAGCGCTGGGAGCAGTCGAGAAGGGAATACATCTGCAGCAGGCTGGGTCAGGCTGTTTGTGCCCTCACAAGAGCTCTGCAGCCTTCCTAGACAGTTGTAATGCTGCCTTTTGAAGCGTCAATCACATATAATACAGTATCGCGCTAAAGCTGAAGTACTCAGCATAACTAAAACACAGGACCAATGGGACTTACTGACCAAAGCAAAGACAATAATTGGATGGATGGAACTTGCCTAGCATCTAATTTGGAGGGAAAAGTGCAGGTAGCTCTTCACTGCTAGGCTTATCGGACTCAGATTTGGGGCTGATGTAAATACTTGCCCAAACGTTAGTAAAAGAAGGTGGCTGTTGAGGCAAAATTAATGTGATCCAGAAGATAAGCACTTTATAATTGCTGCTAGAGGGCAAAAGCAAAGGGTTTCATTTCAAGTAGATTGGAAAAAATACATTTTTTAATACTGCTGCAGGCTCACAAAGCTTTTGGATGAAAATTAATATCTAGGAAGGTGGATTTTCTGAGTTAGATACTAAGCTGATGGTGCAGTTTATTTTCCACATACATTTGCCTGCTATAGCAAAGATATTAGCAAAGATAGACTCCTCTGAATCTGAGACTTCTTGTATTTTTAATATTCCATGCATTAGCCTCGAGGAAGCAAAGAGAGGCTGAAGACTACATGAAAGCAATGCAAGAAAACACACTGGAGCCCAGCAATTATTCAATTAAGCCTTCTAACCCCCACCACGACTCTGACAATGTTAACACCTAATTAGTTTTTGACTCTAGAAGACAATATTAGACCATGGCATATACTGAAAGTGTAACAATTCTGCACAGATATTAGTGCAGAACAGTCTTTCTTGAGAGCAATGTAATTGTGAGACATGTAGTCGTGAGGTATGGACCAACCTCATTTCTTTTTGATACCTTTGTGGCTTAAGTATTTTGATTACCTAAGGACTCTGATTCATTGTATCTTTCATTATTTATGCTCTCTTCCCTCCATTCACTTAATTTTCACTTGGCATTTGTCTCATCTTTGATAGAAACCTTTAGAGGGTTTCCATTCTTGAAGCTCTAGGTTTAGAGGGGAGGAGAGTGACTCAGGTGATTTTATGGCTCTTGTTTTTTTGCTTTTGCCAAGCATTGCATGGTGTGGCTGAATGTATGAAATAAAAGTCAAGTCATACATCAAATGTATAAATAAAATGCATCTCAAAAGCTAGGACAGGCCTCTGTGTTACTTACTGTGATGGGTTTTCTAAGTAAAAGTCAGACATGCCGCATCCCGGCTTTTATGCATCTGACCCTAGGGCCTTCTAAGACCAGCAGGTTAGATACCAAATCCCAGGGGTAGGTACTGCTTTGATTTGACACACAGGACACTGCAGGAGGTCTTGAGGAAGGTGGTCCTAAGGTGTCTGATTGCTCCCCACAAAGGCTCAAGTTCAAGAAGCTCAGGGTAGTTTAATACTGCTTCTGTTTTGTCCCTATTTCCTATTAACATTTGCCTTTGTGACCAAACAAGCTGCCCGCATGGGGAGGCAGGTTAGTACAGGCTCTGATACACAGATCCCATTTTCTAGTCATCAAGCTAGGCAGTTCCCATCTTCTCCATCTCCAAACCTCATGCAACATTTTGCAAATGCAGACCCAAATCTCAGCACATGGCAAGTTGCAAAAGGAGGGAAGGACAAGGACGGAAAAGAACACGTTTTTAACTGCTTTCAGCATAGCCCATTTGTCCTACCATGGAGCTATACAGCTGTCAGGACTGAGGCAGTGGGCAGGGAGGCAGTAGGAGGACATGACTGAAAGCAGGAGGCTCCTCACAAAAGGCTGGGAGCCACATGGCATAAACCAGCTGAGAGCTGGGGAAAATGAGAGCATGCCTTTATCTACTGAGTGATGAAGCAGAGCTGGAAGCCTGGGAAGGACTGAGAAGAGCCATTGCAGAAGGGTTTTGTTGATGGAGCAGAGGGCGATGATAACACTGTCCTGTGCAGGCCCTAGAGCTCTCCGCTGGAGGCCCAGGGCACAGTGGGGCTGTACGGGAGCTGCTGGGTAAGAGGCGAGGCGAGAGGGCTTCCCTGGCTGCGAGGAGCTGGGATGCACAGGAGTATGTGCCCAGGGGGACAAAACGGAGCGTTTTTCACGATTATTTTGTATTCTGAGGAACTGGTCTCTGCAGATTTGCTGTTATAAAGGTGCAGGGGCAATCTGGAGAACGAAGCAGCAGGTTTGACAGGCAGACTGAGCGGGACGGGCAGATAGCACGTGTGTTTGTGTGTCAGCAAGCCCCAGCTCGCTGTTCCTTGGCAGGAGATTCTGGAGCATGAGGAGCCCCAGAGGCACACTTCTCCAAGGCCAAAGGTCCCCTCAGTGCAGAAATACATTAACCACAAAACTTAACGTACATCAGGAAGAGGAAGGCAGTTGGAAGTTAAATGACAGAGTTATCTTACTTGTATTTTTTCCCTCACTTTGTAAAAAATCAGCATACAGTAAAAAGAAAAAATAACAATAGCAGCGAAAGAAAAAAAAATAATAGCAGTGATCCTGAAAAATTAGCGCTTGGGAATTTTTTTAATATCATGTTATTTGTGCTCCAAGAAGATATTATTTCCCTTTTTCTTCCATGAAGACATGATATATTTGATGATCCAACCTGTTCCACAGTCAGTGCCTCTAGAACAATGAAAATGCTGTGACACTCGTTGCTCGGTTTTGTGGGTTTTTATCAGGTTTGTGCAGGGTACCTACACAGAAGGCTCCTCTTAATGCTTTTGACACAGATCTCACTCCTTACAAGGATCCGCTCTGGTAGTCTTTGAGTCACCATGCACTTAAAACACAGTTAAAACTCATGTGGAAGTTCCTCAGAGGACTGGGAAGTCAAAGCCACTGGTGCTGGGTAACCAGGGGAGAGGGAGTGAGCTCTTTTACTTCCTTTGCAACTTGCCTGTGCTACTTACCATGACATCTGGTTAAACCCTTGTGGAGGTGGTACGTTTGCTTACAACTGGAAATACTACGTATTTCTACAGCAAGATTTATAGCACTTGTCTGACACCAAAAGAATGAGCAGGAATTCTGCAGGCTCGAGGTTGGTCTGGCTTTGTCTGCCCATGTATTAATGGGCTTTTTGGCAGCTCAGAGTCCCACCTGAAATGCAAATATTAAGCAATATTAGATTTCAGAGAACGTCTGCTTTGCTGTGCAAGTGGTGGAGGACCGGCAGGAGAGACTGGGCAGGGCCTCTCTGACCTTGAACCTCCAGTGCAGAGATAAAAGGAGAGAACTGAACAAAACCCTGGTGTTTTCAACACCAGCATTGTCCAAGTTCCTCTGCCCTTCCCAGTTGGAAGTACTCCCAGACAGATCCAGACACCAGGAGCAAGTAACACAAAGGGACTTTAAAAGACTCTTTTTAAACGAATACTAGTGGCTCCCCAAAGGGAAATTAGACCATTTTCCAAGGAATTGTTATGATTTCCCTATCTAAGTTTAAGGCCATTCACCTCCAGTTACCACCACGTTTCATCTTTCAACTTAGAAGAATGAGAACAACTTAATGAATTGACCCATGGGTTCTTCTCTGGAGTTCCTCTGTTTTTTCATTCCAGGTGGTTGTTTTGCGGGGTAGGGAGCACGACCAGTGAGTCACCCTCAGCACCAGCCC
>JANHGB010040316.1:0-14450 GCA_026283785.1 Coracopsis vasa | reverse complement strand
GGGAGGTGGTGGGTGGCTGTTGCATACATTGAAAAGGAGTACGTGGCTGAGATCTGTGCTTCATGTGTTTGAGAACTGACAGTGTTAAGGAAACAAATCTCCCAAGTACAGAGAGAAAATGCTAAAGATTCCACAGTATTCAGAGTGCACAAATATTGTTCTTTCTCAGCCTTAAGGCGTGTTTATACAAGGAGGAGAATCCCAAATAGCTACGGCTGAACTTTTTTCTTTTCTGCAGTCATCTCCTTCACAAACTTTTTTATTCTGGGCTAGGAATCCTTTATGCGGTTTGGATAATTGTAATGACTGAATTGATGTTACCAGAGTGGATTAGCCTAAGCCGTATAAAAGCAGTGAGTGGAGTTAACGCCTGTGTACAGAGTGAGCACAGGATGGGAATTATGTTTTAATTCCTCACCATACCTGTTTCCCATTGAGTTCCCATTCAGAGCCCCTGGGTTGGTGTTGAGAGAGCTGACACAACCCTGGCAGCTCCCACAGCCGAGTGCTGGCTTGGGAAGGGTTTGGCACCATGGCTGCTTTGACACTGTGCTGCCTGATGGCAGGGTAGCTGTGTAGACCTTTGCATGTGCATTCAGCTGGTGGCAGTGCTGTGAGCTGGGGGAGTCCCTATTTGGGACAGTTTGTTCACATTACCAGAAAGCATCTCTAGCACTGTGAACAAAAGCCTCTGCCGGTTTTAGACACTGTTTTTTTTCAACTAATGTTTTTCTAGAGAGCAGAATGGTGCCAGAGAGCAGAACATCTTCTCAAAGCCCTGATGAAAAATTGCAGCACAGCCAACAATAAGCAGTGTATGCTGTTATTGCGTGTTCCTGCCTACCTGCAGCTACGTGTTCTCACCCCTTTGCCCCACAGCCATGGGCAGCTGAGAGAGAGAGGAGGAATGAGCAGCTGGCCAGGAGACTTCCTTTGAGGCAGGTCAGTCATAGGTGGGATAGAAGTAAAGTAGATATGGCTCTGCCTGATCCTTTACACTCACAGATCCTCTCTCCTGTACTCTTTTCATACTGCCCAGGTGGAGATATTTTGATATGATACACAGATTTGTGTAGCCAAATTCTGAGAAAGGGAAAAACAGTAATTATTTATTAAAAGATGTTCTTTCAAATCCATTTCTGCTTGTGTCAGGAAGGGAGGAACAGCAGTGTTGCTTCCAAGAAGTACGCACTTTACACAGCTAGCAGGATGCGTATTTGTAGCTCCTGGGTATCTGTTTGCATAAAGGCACAATAAAATAGCCATAAATTGATTTTCAAATAATTAATTTAGATTACAGCTGAAAGATATACTGGAGTGATTTATTGTATTTGGCTTCAGTGCTGTTTCTGCAGCCACAACTGGCAACACAGCCTCCAAATTCCATTTTAAACAAAACACAAGAAGCCGTATTAAAATGCAACAGCAAAAGCAGCCAGCCAACCAAAAGAACAACTTTTAATGTTCTTAAAGATAATATCCAGAGGTCATAGTATTAATAAGACTATATTAATGCATAGAGCCCTGCTTAAAATGGAACAGAAATAGATGCCATTTTACAGAGAGTTTGGTTTAATAGTCCTTTGGAATTAACTGAAGATTAGAGTTTATCATGGCTGGAATTTCTTAGAACAATGCGGTTTCAGCCATTTTTCTTTTAGGCATAGAATAATTTTTAACAGAGACATGAAGCTGATTTAAGTCTACTGGCAAGAAGCGCATTTTGCTTGAATATGTTTATGGACCCTTTAGAAGTAATCTAATTTCAAGTTTAAGAGTTAGGGACCACTGATTAAAAACAGTTGCCCTCAAGAATTCATTTTGTGAAGGAATTTTGTATATATGCACATACATAGGTGTACGTATGTATATATGTGGATACACACACTGTTGCTGCTGTATGATGGATGCAGCAGCTATATATCCAGTTACTCTTTTGTGGTACTTGGGTTCTTCTGCCTTCTACTGTTTTGAATGAGCAGTGGAAAACATATACCAGATTTTATAAGGCGAAATCTGCTGTACCCACTGCCTTCTACACCTTGTCCTATCCCTGCCTCTCACTGTAATTTGTAATCTATAGGAGGAGGGAATCTTGGGATGATTGTGTTTGGGTTCATGCATCTGTCGGCAATAGGAATGTTCATCCCAGGTGCAACCTTCAGAACCCTAGGCCAGAGTGGGATATGGTGTATATCAGTTAATCTCCATTCCCAAACATTCTAATCAGCAATTATCAGTCTAAATGAAGAATTAAGAGATCATTAGCACATTCATTAATGGCAACAACACAGCATTATGGAAATTAACACTCACAGTCCCAGCTATACTAAAGACTCCTGAGAAATGTCTTTATTAGTCTCCTGCTAAATGTCAGGCTCTATTTTTACAGTTATTGCTGCTATAGATAGTGGGCTCATTTCTTCCTCATGTGGCAGTTGCACTAATAAATGTTTCACTTGTGTGAATGTTTTGACATGGAAACAATTTTCAGTCCAATTCATAAACCAGGAAGAGGTACTGCAGTGGGACACATGGTGCTTAGTTTTGGATTTATAATGACATCGCCAACCATAGTCTTGTGTGATTTAGTGATCCTGATTTCCTTGTAAGCCATTGCAGCTCCATCTACACCTCCTGAATTCAGTGTGAGACCCACCTCCACCCTCTTGACACTTCTGTGTTTTGCTGTAAGACTTTGCATGTAATGGACAGTAAATAGAAGACTCATTGCCTTTGTGTATATTGCTATTACATGTGACCCGCCAGATCTTTTGATGAGGATGAAGCTCCTGAAGAGAGTGTGTAAATCAACCCCAAACCCCCACCAGTTCCCCACATGCTGGAGATAGGAGAAAGGGGGCTGTGGGCAGCTAGCAAGGGAGCATGCCTGTTTCTTTCCCCCCATGAGCATGCTGGAGCCTCAGCCTGGTGTGGGGCTGTGTCAGGGTTTGTGTAGCTGAAGGAGTAATGGTGCTGCCCAGAAAGGATGCATAACCTGGAGGTGTATTTATTATGGGGCTCCTGTGACACTGTGTTATGCAGCTATGTGCCTTTGTAATGCGTATAATAATAACATAGGACCTAGTTCCTGCTCAGTGCTGCTGCATGAGTCACTGTCCTGAACCACATATATAAGGTATATATGTCTCCACTTCCTTCTGAAAGAGATATAAAAGTCTGTTGCTGATGTATCTGAAGTGCAGAGGTGAGGTACTGCGGACAGGAAAGCATCCTGCCTGCCACATCATGGTTTTGAGCTGGTCAATACCCAGCTGCCTCCCACAGCCTTGTGCTGATGTCGGCTGTTAACTCTGCCTGTGCCAGGTCCTAGATCTAGGTCTTACGTGGTGGGGTCCATTCCTTGTGTGGCCAGACCTCCCATGAGAAGACCAGCAACACTGCATGTCTCCTTGGGTGCAGTTCCCTGCACCTTTTTACCCAGGGGCTGTGCCAGCTTGCTGTTCCCCACCACGCTTTGGCTACTTGCTATCTCCAGCGCTGCTGGTGCAAAGAGCATTTAAGCAACTAGAAGACACGTCACCCACATGTCTCCACTCTGAAAACAGTGCTGGAACATCCATGCTGGCCCTGCAGCCGGGCACACTGGTCGGCACTGACCTTAACCTCCCAGCACAGTGAGGAGCATGGCTAGGCTGGAGGGAGCTGCTGGCCTGGAGGAGGATCATAGAAACTGGAACAAGAGAAAACCTTTGAACTGAGGGCGAAACTCTTCAGGCAAATACTTTGTTTTAGGGCATTATCTTGTGTTGCGGGGTTTTTTCACATGCTTTGGAAAGGTGATTACATGACTGAGGTGATTTACATTTTGTTACTAATAT
Organism: Coracopsis vasa; assembly: GCA_026283785.1. Taxonomy (NCBI): domain Eukaryota; kingdom Metazoa; phylum Chordata; class Aves; order Psittaciformes; family Psittacidae; genus Coracopsis; species Coracopsis vasa. The sequence continues at coordinate 10,608 of JANHGB010040316.1, read as the reverse complement.
GGTTAAGCTAATGAAGCTGTGACAGGCACCTGCTGCTCATGCCATACAAGGTGCTTTGTATCTGTGTAGCTTATTTTGCTTTGCTGAGTCTTGATATAGGATATGGTTGTGAGACTTCAATATTGATGTAACTGTCCACACTAGAAGAGCTTTGCGCTTCTACTTTGCTGGCATAGATAAAAGGAACAATATCATTAGTGCAGACTTTGCACTGTGAATGACCTTGTTAAGTCCCAAGAATGACTTGCACTTGGTTATCATGTTTGTAAGCCTTTGTAGGATCAGCTGCTCATGTGAAAAACTACCTGATCTTTTACTTTCAGTCAGATTCTACCTGAAGGAGAAATAATTCTGAGTCTTGCTTTTTCTTCTGAGATCATTACTATGCTAAAAGTGAGGTCTCTGGTTAGGTAAAATGGCAAATATTTTTTTTTTTATATATATATATATATAAAAAAAAATTCATGGTATAATTAGTACCTGTTTTATTTTCTATAGATAGTATATGCTAAGGCATATTGCTGTTCTCTGATGTGCAAATACACAAAATATTTCAGCATTGAATGGAGAATCAAATCTTCACTGAGTAAATTTACTGCCAAAAATATGTATTTGAATTCCATCTCTCTCCAGCTTTAAAAGCACTTGGCTCTTAATCTGGCTTCCAAATGATCTCAGGACTCCACAGGAAGATAGAAAGTGAAACATTTTGCTGGACTTAGGTCCAAGTTTTTTATGTCTAATTTTTAACTTAAGGAAGCAAATTTTCTGTATAATTGAAATGCAGCTGAAACATAGTAAAGGAGAGGTAAAGCCTCATGTTTTCTGGAAAGCACATGATGCTTTGAGTTCATCAGCCTCTTGCGTCCCTGACCGTCGTCTCTGGTGTCTTGCTATGTTCTGGGGTATGATTTTTTAAATTATTTTAAATTCAGAGTGATTTTAGGCATTTGTGACATAGTGGTTTTCAGAATAAACCAAATGGCAGATTTTGCCTGGAGTAGCTTTTTCAAGCTGGAGAACCAGTTTAACCAAACAGGACCTCCGGAATGGAGTAGATCACATTGGTCGGCCGACCTAACCAGTTTACAAAATGGTTTATTTAAATAACATGGAGAAGTTGTATACTATGTATAAAGCATCACTTCTTACCGTGACTAATTTGTGCAGTAAAACCAAGGTATAATGTTTCCCCCAGTGCAGTGGTGGAATCAAGGGTGCTGGGGGAGCATCAGCCCATGCTGGATGGCTGACACAGGCTTTACCTTGTGCCCAGCATGGGGGAGATGTGCTGCCATCAGCTCCTTGTTGGGTGCTGTGGTCACCGACCAAACGATTGTGATCAGAATTGTATTGTGTCCATCATCATCTTTTGTCCTGCAATCAGCTATGGTGTCAGAATCAGCCCTGGCACGTTGCTGACTCTCCTTTACACTGTCTGTTAGATCTCTGTCAGTTGTCTTTTTAAAATGCTAATGTGCCTTACTGTCATTGTAGATTTGTTAGCAAGAATTTTCTATCAAATATGGTAAAATCTTTGGGATTTCTTGATCACCATTAAAAGATTGTTTTTTTCTGTTGTCGGTTGTGTGTTTACTACCTTAGGAGATGCTGCAGCTATACATTTTAAAAAGAGAAGCCACACACATTTGAGCATTGAGTCCCCAGTCCCCGTTTCTCCTGACGGTTATGCTCAATCCCTGCTGTAAGGTTCAGTGTATACACAGCTGTATGCACTGTTCTCCTGCACTGTATGCTACACACATAATAGGCACACATGGAAGTTTCCTGGCAATGTAAACGAGGCATTGACTGACGATACGTGGTCAGCAGCAGGATTTCACCTTGTTCTCACTTCAGTTCTCTGTACAACCAGGCTGCAGTTTGTCTCGTAACAAGTGATAAGCAATGTGATGGCAGTGATGTGCCATTTGCCGGTGAGTAGCACCCTCCTGTGGGCCAGGTCCGTATTCTGAAGATGCAAGAAGCGATGGATTTGGTCAGGTTTGGTGCTACTTGCACTTTACAATATGTGTACTTACAGCACATGGTATTACAGATTTAGCCTTACAAAATAGCTGCAATGTATTTCAGTGTTGACATAACAGGTTATATGACTTGGTCAGGTCATGGCCGGTCAGTCAGAGCAGAAATTAGAGCAGCTCTGGGTGCAGTTCTGGGCTGTGAGCATTATCATGTCCTTGAGTTCTGCAAAAGATTTTCTTAATCCAGCACTGCTCAGCTCTTACCTGAGGATGCCTTTTACCTTAGGAAACCTCAGAGCACATGCTGTTATTTTTGTGTTGGTGCCAACAGAGCCATAGGAGCACTCAATTATGGGGAATGCCAGCAGGAGCTTTCTGCTCTCTTGAATAGCGTGGGACAGCCATTGCCTTCAGCTGAGTGGCTGATTCATGCTGATACAGAGCTAACGGGCAATCAGCAGCACCTTTACCTGTGCTCCTCAAGGCTCTATCTTATGTGTGAACAACTAATTCTCACCAAACATATTCCTGCACTAGAGGAGACCCCCCCCCAGCCCCATCTCCTGGGTCACAGCCCTGTGCAAGCTGCTTGGGAAAGGTGCACCAGGGGTCCAGTCCATGCAGAGCCCTCCCAGCACCTGGTAAGCAGCAGGCTAGAAACTTCTGGAGCACTTAGACCTTTGTCACAGCTTTTGCAGCACTTCTTCATGAAGCTTCCTTCGCTTTCCCTTTACTCTCACCTTTTGACTCCCACCACACCCTGTGGCCTGCTGCTAAATGCCAAAGCAGAGCAGGTAATGTTAGCCTTTTTTATTTGCAAACACTGGCACGCAATAAATGGTTTTGATTGAGGCATGACTTCGCGAACGAAGATTTTGGAAGGGTTTTAACCATGCACACTGCAAACACGAGCAGGACTAAAAAAATAAATGGTTAGGAACTTATTAAAGGGTATATGGCAGCACTATAATGAAGGTGTGGGGTTTTATTAATTATCCACAAACTTCTTAAGCAATAAGATACAACACATTGAAGCACAGCCCTTGAGAAAAAGGTGTCAAGCTGTCTCACTTGGTTGACGATCTGAATCACTCCTTTCAGCAGCTGAACTGTAGTACCTGTTTGCTTTAATTGTAGGTATAACACATGGAGATCCAATCAGAAACTTTCGATAGGCCACAAAAATGGGACAGCTGATTTCAAGTTTCTTTTCCCTTACACTGGATGTAGTGTGGTTGAGACAAAGGCACATATGACTTTTGGAACATTACTGATACTAGTCAGTAATAAATAAAAATAAAAATAAAAATAAAAATAAATATACAAATAAAAAAGCTAATCTATTCTGTTCTGCATTAGGTGCAGGGGTCCAAGTAAATTCTCGATCTTTATATTTCAATGTGTGTGTGAGAAGGAAAGAGAAAAGAGTGTTTGGAAAAGTAGACTCCAGCATGTCATACCAATAGCTAGTTTCAGGCACGACCATAGAATTACACTGACTGTCACACTGGTATTATGATAGACCAAGTGTCTTTGAGATTGTAAGATTAAGGGGGTAACATCTTCCCATCCAGGGCTTAATACTACAATAGTCCCTGGCCCAATTGTTTCTATGTGCCAGCTAAATCTGAGTGTATTATGGTCAGATAATTGTATGTAAGCAATTACTGTGTCACTTGAGCAGAAAATTATGACACTGTATGAAGTAGTATCTGTTTCAGTGACTAAATGCTTGACTTGCTGCAATTACTCAATCTAGGTGGGTCCCTAGGTAGTTTTGGGACAGAACATGAATATACCTGCCACCTGTGTGAACATCAGTAATAACATTGCAGTGCCTTGAAACCGTAAATAACACACCTGTTAAACACATGGCTCCACCCTCCCCCAAGGTCAGTTTGAGACCTGCAACTGCAGCTGTAGAAAAGTGACTGACCTATAAGGTTCAGACTAGTTTAAAGAGGAAGATGTCATACCTCTGTTAATAAGGCATTTTAAAAAAAGAACAGAAATTTTCATGAGGTTTTTCCATTTTGTAACTCCATGAGACTAAACTTAATTTTATACTAGTAAAGAAATGATCCTTGTATCACTTTTTCTCTTCCAAAGAGGAGAAGAGGGAGATACAAGAGGGTTTTTTAGATCTTGAACTGGTACTGCATTTACTAGAGGTAACTGATTCAAAATACAATCCTCTTCGCTTGGTAGTTAGCAAATCTAAGAACTCAAGAAATAATTGCTCATAAACTTTGCAAGATTCAACATGGTCAGCCGCATAAAAATTTCAGAGGTAAAATGCCAAAAGACAACTGCATTAGTTCAACTCCTACTAAAGTTGTTGGGAACTGAAGTTTTTCAGGGTATTGACTTCTAAACTTTTAATTCTTTAGGAAATTCGAGTAAAACCTCCCAGTCATCCAATATCAGGGACAAGAGAAAGACATTTTGCTATTGCTTTATTTGTGGGACTTTTCTTCATGTAGTTTAGATACAGCCATGTTAGGTTGTTGGAACAGTGGTTCTTGTTATTCTGATTACTTTTGATATCTGATCCAGAATAAAATCAGGAAAAAATTACAACTGACTATTCCGATAAAATTTTCCCAAGAAAATGCACAATGACAGTGTTAGTTTATCAAAATCAGAATCTTGCTTGAGGATACTGGGGTGTTAAACACAAAACAGAGTTCAAAGTGAACCCAGAACAGAAATCATCATCATAACAAAAAATTATCTACTCCAAAATGTGCATTACTCAAAAAAGTTAAGGCAAGCACTTATGTTTTCATTGCACTGGAGATTAGGAAGTTGAGTATCATATTATGCTTCAGTAGATTAGCACACATGAAGGAAAGCTCAGACCCATTACACCTCTTTTTTCCATTATTTCGCATGCTGAAGCTTTCCATGTTGTGCTGCTTATCCATGAGACAGCTTCCTTACGATGATGCAGCATAAGTCCATTTATGATATTTTCTGAAACTAGTTGCAATAATGCGGGTATTATAGGCTTGTGTCAGGTTCTCATGACAGCTGCTCAGATGTCTGTATCATGGGGCAACCGCACCCCACAATGTTTAGCTTGCCAGTGCTTTTTGTACTACTTGTGAGAATTAATAATATCAACACTGTAACCACATGAGGACTACCTGTGTGCATGTTGCCTTAAATTACAGCTGCTCTTACCTCAAGGAAAACACATATTACATAATAATATTTCATGACTGCAAAGAAAGGAAGTGCCAGACCAGTTGCTTTTTCTTTGAGATCCTCTGAAACATTCTTCTTATGTAACAACACGCAACATGGCACATCTGCTTTGTCTTTTATCTTGTCTGTTTTGAGGAGGGATTAGTTATAAGGAAAAAGGAAATCAAGAGCGTAGTACAATAATGGGGTTTATGTTTTACTGTATTTTTATCACTTTAAAATGCAGGCTTTAATATGCAAATACTTTTGCTGCATGACAAAAATGTGTCCTTACAATGAAATATAATAATAATAATATTTAAATAATGATAAAATAGAAACATGTTTTTCCGTGCTGGCATGCTTTGATATCTTTTTTTTTTTTAGTGAAAAAATTTCTCTGGTACTGGGAAAAAAATAATAATATAAAAGCTATGAGTTACATCCCCCTAAATAATTAGTCTTCTTCTATCTTGTTGGCCTGTTTTAAGCACTATCATGAAGATACTTTTCTTTATGTCCATTTTTCAGAATTGTAACTGGCCACTTCTATAGAAAGAAAATGACTTCTTGTCATAAAGCAATATATGCTAATGCGAGGCATAAAATAGAAATCAGTATAGCAAAAGGGTAGCTAAATGGTGAAACGTGGAGTTGGCATGAAGCAGCACAGCAGTATCAGCTCTTTTCAGCTACAACTGAAGTGCACAGTTAATTCTTAACCATAAAATACCAACAGGGTGTTGCCTAGCTGTAAACTGAGCATGCTATAAACCAAGGGACTGCTCCTATTTTAAATTTTTTTAATTAAAAAAACCCCAAAACAACCTTCTGAGCTTCCCATGCTTTAGTTTTAAACTATAAACTGAGATTTAATCTCAACCAAGCAGATTTCTCAGCACAGCCTGCCACCTAGGTCCTCTAATCATCGCAGTGGAAATGTAGCCACAGACAGTTTTTCGCTGTTCTTTCTGTGGTAGCTGGTTATGCATTGATGATCTGCATTGAGGATGATTGACCATGTTTTCCATGCAGACTGCATAAGGTTCGTGCTCAGACATCACTATGAGGATTATGAATGTGAGAACATTTTGTGTTTCCCATCAAATGTTTACCAGTTGTTTACAATATGGCAATTGTTTATCATTTTACCATACGGCAACAACCAGCTAACACCAGCTAACGCTTGAAAGAATCATAGAATCATAAAATCATAGAATAGTTACAGTTGGAAAGGACCTTAAGATCATCAAGTTCCAGACCCCTGCCATGGGCAGGGACACCTCACACTAAACCATGACACCCAAGGCTCTGTCCAACCTGGCCTAGAACACCACCAGGGATGGCGCATTCACAGCTTCTTGGGAAACCCATTCCAGTGCCTCACCACCCTTACAGTAAAGAATTTCTTCCTTATATCCAGTCTAAACTTCCCCTGTTTAAGTTTTAACCCGTTACCCCTTGTCCTCTCACTACAGTCCCAATGAATACAGCCTATATTATCTTTAACTGTAGATCTGCTTTGAAATATTTTGATATGTTACCTTTTCAAAATAAAGCTACATTAAAACCTGGACTTATCAATAACATCAGCATAATCTTGCATTACTTGCAAATGCACTGAGAAAATGAGTGGCCAGCATGCTTCCAAATAACTCCAAAGGTAACAAATTACCTGTCAAAGCTGTGGCTATGGTGGATTTCCTGTGAATTCATGTGCAATTTCTTCCTATGATGACTTCTGTCTTTTGGAAGAGAAGTCAGAAAGCACCCTTCAGGTTTGGAGGTAGTAAGAAATTTCTGTCTGTTTCTTAAAAGTTCGTTCGGAACATTGATAAAATGTTAATAGAATTTATATAATAATAATTCAGCAGAGTTCTTGCTTGCAGAAGTTATCTATGAAGATTGCAGGGGAAGCTTTCTCCTCTACAGGTTTTGTCAGCAAACTGACGTCTAATTTTAAGATAAAGCTTTAAAACTCACAGTGGCTAATGATTAATACAAACTGACATAGTAGGAAAGCAATCATGATTACACTTCTGTGTTACTGCATACCTTTAAAACGCCTGATCTCTGATTCATGGATAAGACACAGCACCCATTTTACAGTCTGGGCTCACCCTGACGTACCCCTGTGCATAGTGTGGTGACCTCTGGGCTCATGGGGTCTTTTCCATCTGTCTTGGCTTTGCTGGAGATGAGGGGGGTAGGACACTGAATAACTCATACTATTAGTTGACCAGGAATTGGTTCCATATAAGGACCAATCTGTCATTTAAGAGTAAATAGACAAGAAAATGAGCCTCTAAGCCTATCCTCTAGGTTCAAAATTCAAACTTGAAGTACTTCAGAGAAATGTTGCTGCTTTGCTGTCCTTAACTCAGTTATTATTTATTTTTAATTTAATTATATTTTTATTTTTTTTTTAGGCTGGGTTCCCTACACCTTCCATTGCTTCTCAGAGGACAGAGTTAACCCTGAAGCCTGTTGTTGGAATGGGTGTTGACAGCGGGAGCAAATGCTGTGGCACAAGGGGCCCTGTATACTACTCAGAGCAGTTCTGTGAGCTGAACGGAGCCTCATGTTGTTCTACAGGTATGGAAAGCTCTCACACCCCTTGGAATGTGTAGTGCAACCAGGCAGGCAAGTGTTCAGAGAAGCCAGGCGTGCATCTGCATTTCTTTTGTTATCAATGATTACTGAGACAGGGAAAGAACCATGGGGAAGGTACTGCTGGGTAGGTCTACTGGCCTGCTGAAAGGTGGCTGCTGACTAGCATTTCTTAGGTAACCTGTGCAGTGATGGGTTAATACCTGCTTGCTTTGAATGCGAAGATACAATTTGTTTGCTGCCTTGTTGGCCAGAACTGGCTTTATCAGCTTGCTGGACTGTATCTTCATAGAAGACTAGTGCCCAAACCTACCAATGTTTCAAAGGTAGGTACTGTTGTGTTGAAAGGAGGGTGTAGCTATGGGGAGTAATGTAGTTGGCTTTGGATTTTCATATTTGCGTGGAATTCATTAGTATGTTGGGAGAAAGATAAACACTGAATACTAAAACCTTCAAGGAAAGGTAGATTTGTTCAGTTTCCTTTTCTTGCTGAACTACAGCCTGTGGTTCCAGCCTTACTCATAACCTGCTTAGTGTCAGCTACTTCCACTTCAAAGAGTGTGTAAGTACAAGAACACACAGGTAGATGTGTGCATCTTACTGTTTTGGATGAAATCTCTGGTTCCTGGGTTAATACTAATTTGCAGCTGAAAACTCAGGGTAACATAAGGTCTTACCATTTTCTTGCTGTTGTTTCTGACTCCAATGCATTATGTCCTTCCTAACACTTTGAAGAGCTGTCATTTTCCTTTTCTATCCCCCACAATGCTCCAAAGTCCCAACCTCAGAATCTTTCTTTGGAAATTCAAGAGAATAGGAATAGATTTTTTTAATTTTTTTTTTTTTTTAATCTTATCTGTTTTAAAAAAGATTACTTTCTACATCTGCGAAACACATACACTGTGTCTACTTGGTTCCTTTGCTCCTTAGTGACATCCCATGTACATGGAAGACAGTGAGTTCTGACCAGTTCAGAATGGAGGAACTTTTATTGTTATTTGTACCAGCTTTTCTAGATTCTTTCCTGCAGCTTATAACTGCCTTTTTTTTCTCTTTTATCAGATGCTACACAGAAAAAATTGTTAACTTTCTGCACCAAAGGCAGTTTGAGACTGTGGAGCTGGACATACAGTGTTCTTTTTCATTGAAACAAAGTCTAGTTAGGTTCTTGTCCAGGACTAGCACCTAGCTCTTTAACTGAATGCCTCAAGAGAAGATTCCTACTCACAAGAAAAAGTAAAACAAAACAGTCTTTGCTCTACTGGACTTTGTCCTAATTTCTTGAGGCAGGAATATCATGCCCTTGGCTCTGCAGTAATAAAAGATACTTACTACTTAGTGATGACTAAGTACATCTGCTTTTACAGCTATTCTGCTTAGAGCCAGTTTATAACAGAATGCCCACACAAAACACAATAGTAAACTAAAAGCCTAGAAAATTAGCTGGGTTCATTTGGTCAAGTTGTACTGATTGTTCTTAAGTACTTGAAACAAATTGATTCTCTCCTGCCTGTTTTCACCTCTGAACAGCTTGTCTAGTTGCAGTGTATGACAATTGTATGAAAAGCACATGAGTATGTAGAAATGATAGCTTGTGTGTCTACAGGAAAAATATTATTCTCTATATACTAAGTAGCATCTATTTTTATTAGAAGTAGGTATTGGAAGCTAGAAGCAAATAGCAGTACAGAAAAAACTTTAACATATGAATATAATTTATATTAAATCAGGCATTCACTATGCAAACTCATTTTTATAGCCCCTTTTTTCTTCTCCTGGACTAACTGTATTTTGTGGTGGACTAAACTAGCTGTAGGACTTGAAGCTTCTTGATAAATTCTGAGGTGCTGATCCTGCCAAATCCTTGGACAAAATCAATGGACCTCCTTCATTTGGCACTCAAAAGCACATATGATGCTAGCTTTTTGCTTCAGTTATAAATCTTCTTTTGATGTTTGTGTTAATCTGGAACTTTCCTGTGCAGAATAAGCCAAATTTCTCCACAATGTATTTCTCTGGTTTTAGTCTGTATTACTCAGTCCTTTTTTGAATTTATTTTCTTTTTCATTTCCTGTTGAAATGGGAAGACAGTTTAATTTTACGGGAAGCACAAGGAAAGGAGGGAGAGGTTTCATTTTGTTTTGACTCTGAAGTTTTTTCGTTCTGGGTTGAGATTTTACTGAGTCCATAGCAGTGTTTAGGTTGTGGCTTTCACGTGTGGGCTGAGCAACAACTGTGGCTTAGCAGTGTTTTAGTGAAACTTCTCAGATAGGTTGTGCAAACCCTGCTTTTCTGAACCCTTGTGTGCAAAATGCCTGCTTCTGACATGGGCTTTTAAATTAGAAGGAAGGAGTCTGTCGCCAAATTGCCTGTAGTTAGGAAAGAATATAATGGTGCAAACACAGCCCCTTCTTCCTTGGTTCCTTGCTGGGGAGATAGACCCGTTAACTTTTGTGCATAAGCAAAGGTGCATGGAAGCAGCTTGCCAACATCATATATAAGAGCTAGAATAAGCAAGGCAGGGTGAACTCTAATCTCTGCCATTGTGCACTGCCAAGATGGTTGCTCTATTCTTCTGTATTAATAACTTCCATCAAGCTATTTGTAAGTAAGTAAATAAGAACCTAAAGCAACTTATCTTTTTCTTCTTGGCACAGTGCTATTATGATGATCTTTTAGCTGGCATATGTTGTAATGATATGCTGTAATGATTCAGCATAGCTTTTCAGGGCTGTGTTGTACGTTCATCTACTCTTTTTCTAAAAATTCCTAACCTTTCACTTGTGGATGGTTGGGTTTTTTTGGGGTTTGTTTGGCTTCTTTT
>JANHGB010040315.1:15691-36869 GCA_026283785.1 Coracopsis vasa | reverse complement strand
TCAAAGCTTTTGTTGCAAACAGTTTTCATTTCATTATATGATGGTACCCGAATGATTAAGTGATGGGGTGGGGTGGGGGAAAATGCAGGGAAACATTAAAATGTATGTCTTTAAAAACAAACATTTAAACTATTTATAATTTTGACAAGCTTAGTTTTATTTTTGTAGGGAAATTTTTATTCCCCTTAAAGTTATTACTGAAATGATAAAAAAAAAAAGAAGTGATGGTTCCATTATTAAAGTTGAAGTTGGCAATACTTAGTTGTGATGTGTGATTATTTTATTATTATTATTATTATTTTCCCTTACCTGAAGCTTGTGTTATGATCACTTTGATGCTGAATGAGCCTTCCTGGTAGCAATGAATCACGTGGAGAGATGCAGCTTGCTGTAAGCATAAATTCTGGAGAAGGCTCTGGGGAGACCTTCTAGCAGCCTTCCAGTACTTAAAGGGGACCTATCAGAGAAATGGGGAGACGCTTTTTAGCAGGGCTGGTTGCAGTAGGATGAGGGGTAATGGTTTTAAACTGAAAGAGGAGAGATTCAGGCTGGATGTGAGGAAAAAAAGTGCCTTACAATGAGGGTGGTAAAATACTGGAGCAAGTTTCCCAGAGCGGTGGTGGGTGCCCACCCTGGAGGTGGTTCTGAGCAACCTGATATAGTTCAAGACGTAGGGGGCTTGGACTAGACGACCTTTGAAGGTCCCTTCCACCCAATTCTATGAGACAAAACAGCAACCAAACAAAATAATACTTTGAAATTTACACACATAACTTTGAAACTTACCTCTCCTTCCGCACATTTACCTCATGCTCGGCCCCGCCGGAGGAGGAGCCGCGCGTACCTCACGTTTCCCGCCCTGGCGGCGCTGCCTCCTGCCTGAGGAGGACGGCGGGTGTCCGGCTCTGGGGGGGGCCGCCTCCGCGCCGCCATGTAAGCGCCGCGGTCGGTGTGAGGGAGGAGGGCGGCGGTGCCGGAGCAGCGGCCTGACCCAGGGGGACAGCGGTGGGGCATGCGGGGAGAGCGGCGGGGCCGCCATGTTTTGCCTTTCGAAGCTGGCGGGCAGGACCCGAGCGGGGCTTCCCTCATAGCCCCTCACGGAGCCTGCTCCGCCGCAGGGGGGATGTCCCACCGAGGCTGGATGGGAAAGCCGAGGCGAGTGCTTTTCTCCTGTTACAAAACTTGCAGAAACACGAGGGGAATACAGGGAAGACGAGTGCTGGAATGGGGGCGGTACCCGCGTCCTCCCTCCCTGGAAAACTCCTTTCGCAACTTTTTAACTTTAAAGGCTTTTTAGTGGTTTTCTCCAGGAACACGTATGTTTAATTTTCTGGTCATTATTTTGTGTTTCTTAAAAACGGTTAAATCCTAATTGAATAAGTAGAACGGAGCTACTATGCTTTTATCTCTCTGTTGCTCTTCCCTGGGCACTGCAGCCCTGCAGCAGAGGGGGTGATCATGGATTGACCAGTTCCTTGAGAGCTGATTCATGTGAGACCTCATAGCTTCATGTGTGCAACGACTGCATTATGACTATGTATGCACTTGGTAAACCTGTTAAATGCTCCAATACCAAATACCAGCCAGGGTAAAAAGGTTGGTAAAAGGTCTTAAAAGCACTAGAATCTACAAAGTAACTGGGCTTGTGCCTCTGCCTTCAGCAGTTCTGTAGTATTAAAAATACAACTTGGCAAAAGAAATCTTGTGGCTTTTGGCTGGTTTAGGAGCTGGATCACCCTTCCGGAGACCAGAGAAGCTCCAGTGCAGAGGCAGAGCAGGACAGCAGTGCTGCCTGCAGCGCAGCCGGTCACTCCTCTCCATGGCAGGGATCACCAGGTTGTTGCAGTCTGGCTTGTCTCCTTCAGTCTTAAGTTTTAGCATTGAATAGTTTAAATTCTGGGAAAAAAAAAAAATAATAAAAAAAAATTGAGCCTTCTTGCTCCCCTCCTCCTGTATGCTTGTAACAACTGCGTTCTTTTCCTTGCAGGGTCCCAGCATGGGGGTTTCTAGCTGCAGTCCTTGCAGCTTTTGCTAGCATTTACTTTTTACCATCTCCCATTGATCCAGAACCATTCATGTAGGTTGCCCTGCTTAATCTTAAAGTTCAGTGCTTGTGTTTGTTGGGAAATACCTGTGCTTTCAAAACTTCTCCAATGCTTTTCATCCTACAGCAGTGTATAAAGCATGGCTCTTAAGTTCACGTGCAGGAGAGACTGTGTTTCTCTCATAAGCCTGGAAAATAGAAACAATTTTTTAAAACAAGTGGAATTCCAGCAAAACAACACTGACTAATGCAGTATTCATACATACATGTAGAGAGATCATTTATAGAGCTCAAACTAGTCTAGGATGATGGCAATCTTATGTTTGTGTTGATTTCAAGAAAAATAAAATCTCCTAAAAAGTCTGTTTTCTTTTTAGCCTGGGGCTGCAGGCTCCATAGAATTGTTAATTTAGTTTGAAGTAACAATATTAACAAATACTACTAGTTTTAACAAATTCTTTTTAAAAAAGGGAACACCTTGTTACTAGTATCTCTGTTATAAAGTCCTGTTACCTTTCCTTAAAATGATTTTATAGTCCACTGTTGTCTTGTTTCTTACATTGTATTTGTAATTTATTTATTTGTTGCAGTTTTGAAAAGCCACCTCTTGCCTTAGTTGGATCATTGCAAGTGAATAAAGAGCTTCAGAGTGGACAAAGAATCTTCATAGGACAACTGAAAGGTCCTTAGTCTTTTGCTGCTGATAATGAAGGCAAGTAGATAACTTCCAAATGGGTAAAGTTATACATCTGCTACATGTTACACATCTGATGCATCTACTCGGTCAAGTTATTAAAAGAGAAGAATTGAGAAGTTAAATCCAAGATCTAAGAGTTAAATCCAAAGAAAGAAAAATAGGAATAATTGCTAAAAGTAAGATAATTGTATGTTCTTCCATATCTTTGCATTTGTAAACATTTCCCTGGAAACATCCCATAACATCTGCTTGTCTGCTGCTCTCAGGGACACAGCGAGTGTCCTACAGCTATACTAAAAAACACAAACCCACAAATTTGTGACATATAGAAATCTTATCACAATATAATTTTAAAAAGGAATCAAATGGCATATTCTTTAAAAGTGACATGCAAAAACAATTAAATGTTTTTATGGGAATTCTTCCGAAAGTGAGTCTAAGCTTGGGGTTTTGACATAGAAATAGTGGTACACTTGCCTTGGTTTTTGGTTTTCATGCGTGTGGGTTTTGTGTGTTTGTTTTCTGTTTCAGGTCTCAAAAAGCAGTGTTAATTTGTTGCTGGAACTCAGCCACTGAGTTCAGCAGGCTCTTATTTCAAAAGCTGTCATTGAACACATAGAGCCATAGAGGAAAGGCAAATGGAACCATAGAGGGAAGGCAAATGGAGTTGTTTTAAAAATGTACATAGTTTCCAAAAACATGTTTTCAGATTACTTGGAATATAAAAGAACTTTTCACTGTAATATAAAACCTTTTCATTACCTATCCATGTAATTCATCTGGGTTGTCTGGCAGCTGTGAAAGGGCAAAATGGCAGGCACAGGAACCTTACCAGGTGGTGGTTAGCAGAAGGCTGAAATGGTGTTGAGAAGCACCTTTTCTTCTTCCAGCAATTTTCTTACCCAGAGTGTGACCAAAGTAGGGACTGTGGTGAAAGTTCAAGCCAAACAGAGGAGACACACTGTGACTTTCTATTTAGGACACAGGTTTAATGCTGTGGACTCAGGATTTACCTTTTCTGAAGGAATTATTTTCCTCTTGACGTGTAACTGGGTAAAACAGATTCCTGCAGTAGCCAGTAGGGAGGAGTAGGCAACTCCCAGTCCAGAGCAGTTTGAGCCAGACTGTTCAGACACCCTCCCTTGCTGCTGGTATTTTTCAAGGAAATACTGAATAATCCAGAACGTGTTTGCCTGAAAGATACCATCTTCTGTTATATGCTACAGAGGTGAGAGGTGATCACCTGGAATGTTCTTGTTTGCCATTATGCAAACTGAAATTAGGAATGTTTCAATTGTAGCAGCATGGGCCTGGGAGGGACTCAGCTCAACACCCTGCACTGAGGCACCCATTCCTAGCAAATGTCTTCTCAAAGCTGTTTCCTTCTTGCTTTCCTCAAAGGTGCTATTTTAAATTTTCTTCATAGCTTGTGTTTTGCTCTCCACCTCTTTTACTACAATTTTCATAAAGGGCAGTGTTCACAACTGGAGTTTTGCAGTGTATATTTTACATATGAGGACTAATCCTGCAAATGCTTTGTGTTGCCAAATCTAACCTCTTTCATGATGCTGTATAAAGTACTGTCTTGGTTCTGTTTTTCTTGAGTGTGTTAATTCTACTGTGGAGCTTCCCTGAATTTAAGGATGCTTTAGGAGACTGGATTCAGTCAGTTGAAATCATACAGTATGAGCAAGGTTGTAGTAAGTGTTGTGGTGATGTTGCTTGATTTAGGTAAATGTTGTTTTCTGTACGAGTAAGACAGGATATTGCCGATAATTAGAGTAGTTCGGGTTTGCCTTCACTTTACTGCAGATACCCATGAGAGAAGTCTAGTGCAAAACCCACTTGCACTAACTGCATATATCTAAATATAACATCACAGACTAGTGCATAGCATGACAGAAAATAGCATTACAACTCTAAGATTTCTCCCTTTAAATACAGAATCTGGTATGCAAGCAGAAATTTCAGCTGTCTCCAATGTGCTTCGGGAGGCATTAGAATGCCCAGTATATTTTATGACAGCAAAGTTCAGCTCCTGTTTTTTTCCCAGGCAAAGTGACTCTGAAGTTCTCCCTTTTAATAAACAGGTGCTTTCTGTATGTCAGTAATCCTAGACAATTCTTTTAATCTAGATCTGACAGCTGATACTTTGAGAATCTGTCCTATTTGCTGAGAACATTTTTCCATAGATGTGTGTGAGCAGATGCTAGACATTTTGATATCTGTTTATCTGCCCTGGTGTAAGTGCTCATTAGACAGAACCTGTGGGGTTTTAGTAATATTGGCACAGAAAGGTAGAGTAACTTTTATGGACTGTCTTTTAACACTTGTCACCAAGTGACTGCACATTTTTAAATGTAAAATAAGGTTAGGGTGAAATGTGGGTCACAGGTAAGGAAAATAATGTTTACTTTAGTTCAATCTATGTAAATAAGAGACAAATCAGAGGAACGTTTCCAGACAGTTAACAGACTTTGCACTAAAAGTGTATTTTGTTGAACAGTGAGTCTATGACTGCTCACGTGCATTGTGCTATTTCAGAGCCTGGACTAGTCAACTGGTAGGAGGATCCTACTTTTTCAGAGGTGGGGTTTAAGCATTGCTGGTGTTTTTCCTTCGATACTCCGCACACAAGTTTTTGGGGTTACAATACAATGTCAAAAGATTTTAAGACTTCCCTGAAGGTTTTTTTTGCCTTGTTAATTTGACACTTGAAAAGCAGAGGAGAAAGCCACTGCTAAGCAGGTATTCAATAAAAAACCATGCTTAGTCCTTTAATGCAAACTTACACATTTTTAATATTATTCAGGTGATTCAAAACCAAAGCAAAACATCACAATTTTAAAAAAAACCCAAACAACCACTCTTGTGGTTTTTTTTCCTTGGGTTTTAATGTCCTAAGAGAAGGATGAGAAGGGTTGCTTTCTTGTTTTGGATCAGCCATCGGAATGTTTTCCTTTCACCTACTGAACATTTTAGCTAGCTGGTAATGCTGCAGAACCCTCAGGACAGGAAGGTAGATCACATGAGCTCTGCTAATGCTTTCACTGATTTTCACTTACAGGATGAGAATATCCCCCATGAATCTTTAGTCCCATCCTTGATGCCTTTGTTGCTAAACCAGGGAGTTTTAAGATAGCTTTTAGTGTATTTATTTAAAATAAACATATGAAGAAGTCATATTTTTATAATCTTTAATTTGCTGTTTCTGTTTTATAAGAATATATTGCAAATAAGGTCTGTGGTTTTGTTGCTTTGTGTGTGCACAGAATATATAGATTAAGAACAAGAAGAAAGGGCTCAGAATAATGAGGAATGTTCTTCATTTATGGTACATTTGCCTTCGTCCCTTTTAAAACAGTCTTCTAATGTACTCATTTTAAGGTAATATCTACACCGGTACCGTGCATGGGAAACTCTGGATGATCAGTGGTGATCAGCTGCATTTCATTACTCAAATGGGGCAGGACTTGTCTGAATGTGGTGAGTAATGGTTGTGATGTGAAAATGACAAACTTGTTCGAATAAACTTCACTGAATGAGAAATCTAAGTGATATTGTAGCTCCTGTTAATGTTTTCTGATTCTTTTATGCAAATTTGTGAGAAGCCTACTGTGATCATGTAGTTTTTCCTTATGCAGGCAGGATTAATGCATAGCTAGACACTCCTCTACCCCTTGAGACTGGATGGCCATTTAAATAAAGAACAATGAATTACAGAAGTCCTTCTATACAAAACTTTTTGAGCATGGTCTGAAGACACAGTTTATCCAATTATTTTCTTGTCTTAAGATCAGAATGTATTTTAGAAACAGTTCAAATCTTACAAAGGCGTCAGAGACTCAGAATAGTGTGTCCTGGTACCATGAAAATAGCTGATTGGCTTTAGCCTGTTTTCCTAAACATGTGACAGTTACCGAGGTGCTTTCCCTATCCCTGGAGTCACTGCGTTAGTGGTTAGTCTTAACTGAATTTGAAAGAATTCTCAAAGATTACCGAACTTTTGTGAGTCTTATGTAAATAATTGACTATGTAGAAGTTAAGAAACCAAAAATGAGACCAAAATGAGTCAGAGTGAGACCAGAACTCAGCTGTTAACTTCTTGGCAGCAGTCAGTCATCAGCTTGTGTTACTGATGTGTTACAGCTGTAGTGAGCTGTAAGGAATGTTGTCCCTTGCTTACTGCAGTACAGGGTGTTTTGGAGTAGAGGGCATCAGGTGACAAAACTGTATAGTGTCAAGCTTTACTAATTTCACTGCTCTCAGAAAAATTACTCACTGTAAAATACTAAACATGGTAGATCTGGGCTTTGTACTTTTACCTGAGGATCCCTTCTAGGATTCCCATGCGACCTGTGGAGCTTGGGCCCCTCAGCTGAAGAGAAGTAATTAGATAAGTCTTTTCTAAAAGTGGTTTTCTTCCATCTTTTTCTTTGGGTTATAAAATAAACAGCAGCTAATCCATTTTGTTTTACTGATTTAGTAATCCTACCAGTTCTTCGAACATGTTTAAAATTTTCTGGGAAAACAGATGAATTTCTTTGGAGGTTTGGAGCAGATTTTTTCTTAAGTACTAAGGAATAGAGATGACTAGATTGAGATTATACTGGTGCTTCCTTTGCAAGTTACTTTCAGAGACAGTTTAAGGAAGCTTTTAAAGATCTGGTTTATTCAAGGATGATAGTTAAGTGCTTTTTAGCCTTTGCATTTTGTGATCTCCATTTTGTCAACCTCCTGGTTGTATCCTCCTATTTGTATCTCAGGAACTCCAGACTATGAACCAATATGTGGCCGGCCCCATGGAGTGCGAATGGATCAGGATGGTAACCTGATTGTGGTGGATTCTTATTTAGGCCTGTACAAAGTCAGTCCAAAGACAGGAGAGAAATCCCTCCTGCTGTCAAGTGAACAAGGTGATGCTACAGTTCATGGGGAAGTAGACTGATCTTGAGTCTGGTCCTCACGTTTACATATAGATGGGGAGATCAAGGCACTTTATTCAGTTGAGATCAGTACAAGTGAATGTGGGGACTGGGACTGATTGAAAGCCCATTGGCTTTATATTTTTAAGTTTGTTGAAAAAATAGAAGAAAAACAATTTTTTTTGTCAGAGGCTTGGTATCTGTTTATGTTGAGCTGCAACCTGTACATATTTCCTGCAAATGAAAGTAATTGGAGCTTGGACTTTAGCTGGGACAAATTAAGGATATGAGATTTGGAATTGTAATATCTGAAATCTTAAGCTTGTGTGGATCTCAATAGTTTTGAAAACTTAGTGGTTTTGTACTTATTTTAATTGGTGGTCATGTTTATTAACTAGGTGTGGATGGGCTGCCTTTCAAATTCCTAAATGGATTAGAAATATCAAAGAAAAATTTGATTTATTTTACGGATTCAAGTAGCAAGTGGGGAAGACGACATCACAGATATGAGGTGAGACGAGGTAATCTTTGTGGCCATTTGTTCAGGCAGCTTAAGTGTTAATTTTTGGGCTGGCAGCAGTACTAGGCCACAGAAGAGACAAGCTTTTTTCGATAGTGTTTGTGTGTTTTAGCCAACCATGCTATGAATGCAGCATGCTGCAGCCCTGAGGCAGAGGATGGGCTGTGCTATTCTGTAGCTGCTTTTCCAGGGAAAAAAAAAAACCCAACAACCAAAACCCAACAGATCAACCTCCAGTATGACTACCCAAAGAAACTGTCATGTGATAACACTGCAGTCAGGAGTTTTACAGCATGTTAGTTTCTCTTTGGGATCTCTACAAGCATGCTCTTACACTGCTGTAAATGAAAGGTAGCAAATTGTTGGTGTGCTTGAAGGTATCTTTTGTGTTGTCAGAGCCTCTGCACAAAACTTGATCTAGAGCAAACTGTCTGTAAAGCTGAAATTCAGCAAGGTCACAGACAGGAAGTTTACATTGAGTCTCGTCTTTACTACGAAAACTGTGGATAAAATTAAGCAAGGAGAAAAATCAAATTAAGGGAAATACATTTCATTTAAGGGGTGGGAATTGAGATCCGAGTTTATTAAAGGGGGAAAAAAAAGCTGAAATCTCTCATGTGTCACTTGCTGTTTCTTAAAACTGTCAGAGTCATTGTTTGGTAGTTCATCATTTTGCCATTTAGTATTTCATACTTGACAAGGAGTTGCCAGTGCAAATGGCAAACATACGGGCAGTTTCCTCTTCACAGGGCTTATGTGTGTACAATTCAAATCTGCCCTGCAGATTTTTAGCAGAAGAAACTTAGACAAATTATCTCACATCAGAAGCATAATATCGGCTGTTTACTTGCTTAGCAGAATACTCATGAATGCTTTCTGGTTTGATTTGGAGAAGCTATACTTTCTTGCAGAAGCTTGATAGCCCTCAGTATTTTGCTAAAGCAGGAACTGCAGGATAATGCATTTTGAACTTCGGGCTTTATAACCTGCACATTCCTCTGGTTTTGCCAGGATGCTGCAATCAGCCTGGGAAATGTCATGAACAAAATCTTTTGCTCCTTCAGTGGTGTGAGCTGGTTGTTCTTATAAAGATGACATCTGCCATTGTCTAAAGACTGCTTTTAGCTAGTTTATGTTAATACAACTTTTGAATATTTTCTGTTGTAATGGAAAGCGGGTATTTTGGCAGTCTAGTTTTTCTTTCATTAATTAGATTTATTAATTCAGGTAATCGAAACAAACCATCTTGGTCGCCTCTTGGTCTATGATCCTGCAACAAGAACAGGAAGAACAGTGCTCAGTGGGTTGTACATGGCAAATGGGATTGCACTGTCTCCCGATGAAGATTATATATTGATAGCAGAAACCAGCATATGTAGAATCATACGGTATGATAACACCATTCTTCTAGATATAAAACTTTACATATTAGTTTATATTACATGGGGTTTTATCAATTTGTAGATAGGATGTTCATATTCTTTTCTGTTTTTCCTTTTCTAAAAATGTAAACTGAAGATGTGCAGTTCACAGGGTTGCTATTGGAAACAGTCTAAATTACTATTTTTCTATTGCAAGACTTGCATATTTTGGTTAATTCTATGTAAAGATTAACAGTTGCTCTTCCCACTGCCAAATGTTTTGTATACTGCTTTACTGATACACTGGGGCTTTAATTCCCTCAGCCTCAATTAGCATTATCCCAATGATAATAACATTAGTTACATTATTACAGTTACAACAGACCTCAAAGGGTAAGTGTCACTGCATGATAGTGATGATTAGCGTAACACCTCATTTTTCCGATTTTAAAGGGACTCAGTGTTTTAAGTGTTCTATGTTGTGGAAGTTCTAAAGCCAAATTTACTACCAGTTTTCATTTAACAGGCACATTTTCTATGAATAGGTGTTTTGACTAGATCCAGGGAGTACTGTTTATGTTACTAGTAGAAAGAGGAGGTTTTTGACCAATCATCATTACTCAGGTTTAGTCCCTCTTGCATTTACTACTTCCTGCAGAGTACTTTTCTGTGTTCTGAAAAAATTTCTTGTATGAATCAAACTGATGTCATTTCCATGCTGTTAAACTTGCTGCATTTTGCAGCAGCCACTATAACTCAGATACAGAATTCCCTTTTTGCAGCTATTGGATGAGTGGAGCTAATGCAGGAAAAAAAGAAGCTTTTGTGGACAATCTCCCTGGGTATCCAGACAACATCAGATTATCAAACACAGGCTTATACAGAGTTGGAGTATCTACTGTTTGCTTTCCCAGTTTCTTTTCTCCTTTTCTGGATGCTTTAGGACCGTATCCATTCCTGAAGAGATTCATTGTAAAGGTAAATTTGACACTGTGTAGTAGTAGCCATCAATGTCACAAAGTATTAATTTTTTAAGTATGAAAGAACTTATTCTTCACTAGGAAACACAAAAGATTGCTTTATATTTATCAGTCATCATACAGCACATACCAACTTTGACTGAGGATTGTTTCTCTTTTACATATTAAACCACAGCAGTTTTGTTGTTGTGGTAACACCAAGGACCCATTTATAAGCAGAAGAATCAGTACTGACAGAAGGAGTCCATAGTTGCAAGCCCTCAGCCCATTGTTTATAGCAACGTGCTATTGTCAAGGCAGGTGAAGAACCCTTTACAGATTGCCAAGCAGGAGTTGTGGAGCTGGTTATGATTAACCATGCTACTTTTTCTAGGAACCATGCCACCTTTTCCCTAGAACTTGCACAGGAAAAACACTGAAGTGGGTGATTCGATTGTTTTCCATCAAGTCCTCCTTATTCCTGCTTTTAGAAAATAGGTGGCTTTTGACAGCTGGAGTAAGTTCAAACAATTTCCACACCTTTTTGAGCAAGCAGGCACTCACTGTACTGTTAAGATCAGACTGCTAGCTTTAGATACAGTCCAGTGGATATTATCCAAAGATTAAGTGACACTTGAATCTGACTAGAGCAATACCTGGAATGTAATATTCTAGCATTGCCTTTTCTTTATAGTCATGGAATCTCCACCCTCCCCTCTTGAATGAAGTGTTAACAGTTTCTTTTTCTAAAACAGGTGACTCCTTTATCATTCTACAGCATTTTCCTTCACAAATATGGCTTGTTCTTGGACATTAATGACAAAGGAGATATTGTGGCAAGCTTCCATGACCCTGATGGCAGCATCACTTGGGCTGTCAGCGATGTGTTTGAGCATGATGGGAAGGTGTATCTAGGCAATACAGAGCTGCCTTTTCTTGTGGTGCTACAGTAAACTTCAGGTTTTGGAAGCTGGAGCATTAAAAGGTAGCAGCATTGTTTCAAGCTTCTGTTAAATGTTTTTCTCTACTTAATGGATGACTGCTATGTCACTGGAGGAGAAATGAAACTGATACCACGTGGTTAACCAGAAATGAGAATACAATGCGAAAATACTTGGTTTAGAAGTTTGTGAAAGCCTCAGACTTACATAGGTTGAAGGTACCAAATCACCTTGCTCTACAGCTCAGAAAAGTTATGTGTATATGTCTCAACAGTTGCACACCATCATCAAGGAATTAAACTCTGTACCAGGGACTCACTGTTGCTCACAGTTCCCATTTTGGGAAAAGCCTTATGTTGGATTTTCTTCTTCCTCTTTCCCAGAGGCTGAACATATTTGGTTTTAATTATGAACAACAGTTTCTGCATTGTCCCTTTTGTTAAACTTTTCCATCTATCCAACTACATCAGTTTCCAATGAAATATGAGCAAGTACAGCTTGTGTTTCAATTTGTTCTCTCATATCAGCATTTCTTTCTGGTGCAAAGCAGTCACATGTTGTCTTGCTAAACTCTGTACATGAGGTTCCCTGTCACTATGTAAAAGTTCACTAGCAGCCACTGTTCGGTAGGGCACTGTTAGCAGGGCAGTAAGCAGAGAACAGGTTTATAATTAGGAATTCAGTCTTCAGAAGTGTTACAGGTGTGGAAAGGTTTTGCTCAAGTTCAGTAACAAAGATAGGAAGTTTGATAGGCAGTTTATTTTTTCTTTCCCCAAAAGTGCAGCAGTGAACAGGGTCCTCTGGAAGGGCACTTTCTATACAAACGTTCAAAACAGCAGAAGTATGCTCACAACATGCTACAGCAAAGTATGCTCACATACAGAGAGAGTGATACAAATGCAAATTAAATTTAATCACAATAAACAATAGCTGTTTCATTATGATAAAATATTGTATTTAGGTTGTAGAATCAGTCTTAAATTTAATGTGATTGAAAAGGGGTTTTGGGGGCGTTTTGCACGTCTGTCCCTGTTACAGCTTTATTCTGCAAAATGAAGCAACCCAATTCACTGGGCTGATACTGCATAAGCATGTACTGGCTGTACTCACTCACTTATGCTGAAGTGGTAGCAAATGGTTTTTGGTTTAGGATAATGTAATAAAATTATGAACTGTACTTCTCCCTGTATAATATCTACTTTACCTGATGCAACCATTAAAGTTCAGAGCTCTGCTTTGATAATAATGAGTTTTAAAAAATAAAAATAACCAATTATACCTAAACCCAACTCTATACCAGTAAGCCCCTTTCATGTAACACAAATGCCTTCAGTAACAAGGTACAGATACAGCCATGGTCAAATAGCATCTGAAATGGTATTTCCAGGAAGACCATTTAGTTTTAAAAATCACTTACTTGGGAATCAAAGTTCCTTCACAGTGTTTTTTTAATCACCAAGGATAAGAATTAACACTGTTCATTCAAGGCTGTAAAAATACTCAGAATTAATTCTTCATGGAAACAGCAGAGGAGCTCTAACAGCAGTGGCAGGCAACTGCTGGGTCCTGTTCTTCCTTCAACTAGGTGCTTCTGCTGAACAGGTCTTCAGTCTTTATCAAAAGCAGAAGTGAAGCAGGTGCTTGCCTGAACCATTACTGTGGGTAAGTAAGGACTGATTGCTTTCATTCTGAATTTCAGTTTAATGCAATGCTTATTACCTATGACAGATTTCTGATATAGTGTGGTTCTCTGACAGGGAGCGTGTAAGTTATTGAGTGTAGTTACAAAGTGCTTTACAGGTGTGTGCAGAAAGCAAGTGTCAATTTGGGTAAAACATCTGATTACACATACTGAATAGCCTGTATCAATTCTGTCAACTTTCATATTGGGTATTAGGCAAAAATTAAATCATCCAAAAGAAAATTCTCTTGTTATGGCTTAAGATCACTTGAAGAAAAGACAGTCACACATCTGTACCCATAACAAAGTTTGGGATATTTTCTATTAAGAAGCTACATACACATTACTGGCACTGAAACTCAACTCAAGTAGAAACTTGACACATGACCTAGGTTGGATAGAACTGTTCAGGGTTTAATGTGCAGCAATCAATGTATTTCCCCTTAGCCTTCACACAGCTACCAAAATTAAATTTAAACAAAGAACATGTCTAAGTTGCTAGAATTATCTGAGGAAAACACCATGTAAGTGAACTCCAGGTTTAGCTCAGTGTGCAAGAAAACACTTGAGAGCATGAAAACAACTTTGGTTTTGTTTGTAAAGACAAAACAGAGTCTGAAGGATACTGACAGGCAATACTAAGGCTTGAGAAACAAAAACAGGATAAAGCTACAGTTGTAGTGGAGGGAAAAAAAAAAAAGTCCTGAGTATTTGAAAGCATGTAAGTAGTCTGAACATCCAACCCCCTCTGCATTTATACAGATGCTGCAGCTGAAAAGTTACCTTTCAAGTGATAATTTTTTTTCCTCAAATATTTGGTCACTCTAGAGATTTGAAACAGTAAGTCAGATTTGAGACAAAAAGCTGTATAAAACCTAACCTTTAGACCACCACAGAAGTTTGCAGCTCTAAGCTACATGAAGGACAACTTCCGTCCTTCAGCATTAAAAGCCAAGGAAGTTCAACTTCCCTTGTTATGGCATTATTTGTATCCAGTTTGTGGGTCTGTGCACTGGGCTATGCAGCTTCACAGTTTTGAGTCATATTTTGTTGCCTACTTCATGATTACTTAGTAAAAGGTTTTATGTGACAGAAGTTGAAATTATCATGCTCTCTACTTGGATAAAAGATCCAAAATAACTAACTGAAAGTAGTTGTGCCCCAGTTTGCCTGAGAAGAGATCATCTTGCTTGATAACACAGTTGATTTGCCCACAAGCAGCATGAACTTGTCTTGCAAAAGATAGCCAATTTGGTGTTTCTAGGAGGTGTTTTCCCAACAAAGCCATACAGAAGTTACATGCTGACACAAGTTTGGGTGCTTTTCAGGATTCAGAAGGATACTCTAGTTTGGGTACAAGTGATGGCTGCAGCTCAGATAAGCCCAATCATAAGGATGATGAGACAACATCACCCTCCACAAGGGAAGCTGAGTGATACCACGCTGCAGTCAGGCATCTAGGCAGGCAGTCCTTTGGTGTCAAGGCCACTTACTGCAGGTCTTGAGTAGTTACATCTCAACCAAAAAGCAACGCTCTATGAAGCACTTAAACTGCCTAAAGTAGCCCTCTCAGCCTAACTTCTAGTGAGCAATGATTTAATTACAGCTAGTTTGCTTTCAGAATAATTTGCCTTCAAGAATCTAATCAACGCAAGATGTTAGACAAAGACATTTGGAGGTTAGAGACAGATCAGCTTTACTGTGGTGCCCAGGTTTGGGTTTGTTTTTTTGTTTTGTTTGTTTTTTCCTGCTGTAGATTTTCCTTTAGCATTACTTTTGTTCATGTATTAAAACACTTAAGGGTTAGCTCAAAACACAGGCATGCTCATTTGAATACTTGTTAGTCTCAACACTCTTCTTTCACTCACTAGGAAGCCTATCTTAAACCCTAGGATACTTTTCAGTAGTACACAGTAACCCATTCCAGCATTTCCCACTAGAAGGATCTTAAAAGTTACATTCTCATTTGCAAGCTACCAAAGCTGTCCTACAAAATTCACTGGTCTCACTTGAAGTGGTCTCATTGAAAGAGAATATTTAGACACTCACTAGTCTGGTCCTACAGCTCTACCTAATGCCTTCCTACACTCTTTTGGGCTATTTTGCTATTGTCATCACCAGCTTTGAGCTTGATACAGAAAATCTATAATTAAATATAGCTTTTGAGAAAGTCTGTAACACTGAATATGGGTGAGCATTACTGTGCAATAGCACCTGTCTATCCAACCCAACTCAGGTACACATTTATTGATCTTTAGAACAAAATAAACTGTTCGGATCCATAGGCAAAGGTTCACCTCTGTGGCTGTGATATGAAAAGGTACTTGAAAGACAAAGGTGGTAATCAGTTATCTGAGCAAGACAGATTAGCTGTGTCTAACGATTCAGAGTTAGAGTTCAGCTGTAAGATATACGTATTGCACAAGGCAACCAGCTAAAGACAAGGGTTTTTCTTCCAAACAGGGTTTGAATAAGCCCATGAAAAGTCTTCCAGCTGTGATCAGTGAGAGGTACGGAGACAAACCTGCTGCAGTCACTGGAGAAACTGGCCAGCGGGAGCCAATTGCAAGAGGCTCTGAAGTGCCTTACAAAGACTGTGCAGAGAACCTCCGAGCCCGAACACCATGATTGCTGAACATGAGCCGTGGGTCAAACCTGTACCTATAAGAAAGGAACAGAGACTGTGTGAGTGACCAGGAGCACACAGTGACCAATTCTTCTGGAAACAGGTACTTCCAGAAAAGCTCTGGCCACTTGAATAGTTGCTTTCTCAATCGTATGCAGCAGGGACAACCTCTCTACATATTATAGCAGATGAGTTATAATGACACACAACTTAGGAGTTGATAGTCTCCAAAGAAATAAATACTAGCTACAACATGCCAACAGCATATTGGCATGTATAACATTCAGTATTCAGGAGATGCATCCTAACAGAAAGCTTTGCTGCCTCAAATTACAAACTTATGTAGCACAGCTGTAAGGGCATTTAAAACAGTGCTTAAAAAGCTTCACTCCAAATGATTACTAACCAATTTTTGAGGTAAGAAGTGCTATTAATTTACAACAGCTGACTAATTCATACAGCTTAGGTCTTACAGGAAACATTCTTTGCTAAGAGCATTTCCACGAACAACCATATCAAGTATTTGGAAAACAGCTGCCTAGGGCAACCTGCAGAGCTTTTCCTTGTCTGCAGGCAAACCTGAGGTCACTTGCCTCTGACTACACAGCAGAGCTGTAAGCTTCAGCTATTCTAAGTCAGGAGTGGCTGACAAGATTAAAGAAGTAGTATTAATACCATCAAGTTATATTTGGTAGATTAAATTAAAATACAGATTAAGCATTAAAAAAACCCCAGAAACAGCAAGAAAGCATATCTATCAAACAACAGTATGTTATCAGCACTATAGTAATCCAACATAAATACCCTCTATAAGAGCCTAATTTAAACATATATATAGTTATATTTAAAAGTATTATATAAATAAACAATTAGTACTTACCCAGGATCAAAGACACCCGGCGTACGGCATGTTGCTCCCGCACAGGACTGCAGCATCATTAATCGATAGTTCATCTTTTCTAGAATTTCTTGATCAATTGTTTTAGCAATGTTGTTGATCTGGTGTGGATCTGCAGTCAAGTTATATACTTCCACAAACACTTGGAGAAGAAAGTTCCTGCACTGTATTAAGTCCTAAATGCTAATTAACTTTTAATCATATTATTTGGGAAGAACATTTAAGGACAGCATATTGTCTCAAATGTTTTTCCCAATGATGCTGCAGCATTCCCACACATAAGCTGTATTTAGCCATGCCGTTAAATGGTCAGACAGGAGAGTGCGTAGGTAACGTTTGGTGTGATAGGACAGTATTACTGGAGAAGTTTTTACTTCCATCTGAAATACTCCACTACACAGCAGATTTTTTTCTAACACGTAAATGGAACCTGTCTTATAAGACCACAGCAAGAGGCCATAGCTAAGCTGGCTGCCTTTTCATTACTGGATCTCAAATACACTATTTCCTGACCATCACACCACCATTATATCAGGTATCAGCTCATCAGGTACTTCCAGCTGTCAAACTCCAACAGGTACCTTGACTGCACATACAAAACAGACTGAATATCAGTATGCTATAACCCTCGTATAGGAAAGCTTTTTCGTGTGCACATGCCTTGAGAAGGTTTTTTGTGTGCTTTGAGAAGAAGGTTTGTCTGGAGGATTTTAGGGCAAATTTGTTTTTTTGGTACACTAAATCTCTAAACCATTTTGTGTGACAAATATTACTCAAACGTATCTCAAGAATTCAGCTGAGGTTTTGTCTGTGGCTAGAGTAAGAGGCCTGATTGCAGATGATGTTGATTTAAAGTGGCTGGGTTGTGTCTAATGTAGATAAAAATGCATCCAGCCAGCCTTTGGTTGCAAGCTTTTTTCTAAGGCTCACTGCAAGGTTTTAAAAGCCACATTGCTGCATCTTCCCAATACTGTTAGTCTTAATTTAGCTGACTCAGGTGAGCTCCGTAACCAAAAAATGCTCCAGCCATTACTGGGGTAAAAAAAAGGTGACATGTAGTGTATTATCAGATCAACTTTGGAGTCTACTTTTATGAGGAAAGTGGCAGCACTCCTTTGACTTCACCATAAATTGTCAGAAAGTGGAAAAATGAAGGGCAGGGTCTGCTAATCAGCGTCTTAGTCTCCCACACAGTCTTTCTTGCTATCTTAGCACCAAAACCAGCATGTGGGATTTGCTCCTCTGGTTTAAGCTGTTCATTGTAGACTAAAAGTAAGTGTTCTGTGTTGTGGCACAGTAACTGGGGATACCTGCTGTTTATGCCTTTAGCTGCAGTTCATTAGATTTGTAACCCTGTTGCCTCAAATTCAGTGTGTTCTCTGGAGCAACTGTGTGCAAAGGGGCACAACTAAAGATCAGCCCTGTAACACACTAGTGAGATTTGGAAGTGGGAACATTATGTCCCTTACATGCAAACAAGTTAAGATAAGGCCTGAGACCTTTCTCATAGTTGTAGCTTTAACACTTGTTTCACCAGACAAACAAGAGAGTGTTGGAAAAGAACCGATGAGCCTGGGATTTCAGTTCTTCCACAGAAAAAAGGTTGCAGCTGAGCCTAAGAGCAGCAGAGGTAGAGTGTAACAGAAAATATTTGTCATACAGAAGACTCCACTGCATGGAATTGGGATAGGACAGAGAACTGAACTCAGCCCAGCCCCCCATGAGGCCGTTAGGCAATACCAACAGGCAACAGTTATAGTTTAGACTCTTGTCCCTTCCTCACCCCCTTACCACCTCTGTTTTTTGTTCCTAACCTCACCAGTTTGGGCCAAACATGCTCACCAGTAGATAAATACTTCACTGTTTATCCTGCAAGCAACACTAGTCTGCCTTTCAGAGTACTTTATGGAAACCTTGACAGCAGATAAGAGTGCAGACAGTCGCTTGCAGCTGTGAACAGTTGTCATCTGCAAGTCAGAGAGAGACTTACCTCCCGGTCATCAAACTCACAGTACTGCAGGTCCCAGGAAGTTGACAGCGTCCTTACACAAGCATATGTATTGTTATAGGAATCTTCACACACACAGTCTGGAAAGCAGTGCTGTGAAGTGAGCAGTGAACAAAAACTTCAGAGCAGGGGAAAAAAGTTGAACTAGTAATCTTCCTACAGCCTGTACCAGCTCAAGCCAACTGCAGTTAGTTGATGAACACCAGGGTCTTAGTCTAACACATGCAAGTCTCCCCTGGGGATTTTAAGTAAAGTCTCAGCTCTTCTAAATTTGAGAAACTGTTATTAACCTCACTACAATTAAGTGTATTTTGTCTCGGAAGGTAATGTGCATACACTGAGAAGAACATCCCAACACACAGTACTAAAGACCACACCAATGGGATGCTTTACTTAAAGCAAACCCTCTTTGATTCAGGAAGTAGCTATGACTTATAAATAACAGTCACAGCCAACAACTGTGCAACAAGGTCACTGGAAGTTTAGAAAAATCATGGTGTTGCTACCACCCACTTTGCCAAGCCCACACTTTCCTGCATATTTCTCCAGCCCTGAGGCCCTATAGATTCTGAAGGAAAGGGTGGCTGTGTTCTGCAGGGTCACATGGACATATCAGTTCCACAAGGCTGCATGTCTCCCTCCAATTCCTAAATGCTGGCAGGACCTACAGAGCTAGCTGCTACTCACCAAGACACTGGGATCTTACTGATAGAACCAAGTTAGCCCATACAGCAAACAGGCTGAATCCAATAGTTATTTTCTAACATTAACAGATCTTGTCTTTCTTACTGTGACTCCAGGTCCTAGGCCAGGACAGGTAGGATCACTGCCGTTGTACCCTTCTCCCTGGTACTCCACCAAGAAGTCTGATCTCCATGTCTCATTTTTGTCTCCTCTCTAGGATGAGAGAGAAACATCACTGTACTGCAAGACAAAAGGAATACTCCATGCCCACTGCTTACAAGGCAGTTTGGGTCAGCCTTAAAATATTAGCCCTAGGTTAGAAGGAAAACAAGGATCCAACTCCAAAAATATTAGTACACCTTCTTGTGAGGGTTTAAAGCACTATCTGCAATTTATATAGAATGCTGCAGTAATACCAAATAGGAACCACATGGCCAGATACAATTGTATTACAGACAAGAACCCCTGTAGTGAGGCTGCTTGGTTTATATCACGCTATCACAAAAAATGGAAAAAGCTACCCTTGGCATAAGAAAAAGTAAACAGCTTTAAGAAGCAACTAACTTTTAGGCTGCTCTATTTGGAACTTCATTTTAAAGACAGAGGAAGAGGGAAGTTTAAAGTTAGTATACAGCACCATCAGAGGCACACACAACAAAACAATGAGTTTCACAGTTTTGATTCCACGAGAGTTTAAATTAGATACCTTTTACCTGCTTCTGTCTAAAGAACAGCTTAAGGTTTGGATATAAGGTTTTAAAAGCAAAGCACTGTTTTAAATCTGGATGATCCTTCATTTCCAAGTAAGCTGCCTTCAATTTATAGACTGAATTTAATTGAAACTAAACAGATCAACTGCAAGCAGCTTTATTTAAATAGGCTTCTCCTCACCTATGGGAAAGGTCAAGTTTACTTTATAAAGCTGCATACATTTTTTTCAAAGTTCAGGGGGAAACACTAGTTCTACCAAAAATTGAGGCAAACCAAAGATTTCAGTAAGAACAATCTGCTCTTCCCCTGTGTCTGTGCTGAGAAATTCTAAGGAAAAAGGGAGAGAGAGTGCAAGGTGAAAGAAAACATACAACCTTCAAAACAGGAATTCCTACAAATGGCAGGACTAGCCAAAGCATGACCCAGCTTTCTCTTACAAAGCGACCACAAAGTTGTAGGGCTTATGAAAACACATCTGCATTTCAACAATTTTCACTAAGCTATGAACACTCCACATGAAAATGACATCAAGGGAAGAATCTTTGTCTGAGTCTATTGAAGGAAGTAGTATTTGCTTTGAAGAATAACCCCTGCAAGAATTGCTGGTTACTATCCCTGTCTCTCTACTTACCAGCAGTGGCAACAGTGACATCCCATCCATTTGGGTCTTATTCAAGTCATACCCTGCGATGTCCAGAATAGTGGGACCCAAATCAATATTTGCAACAAGCATCTGCAGAGGGAGGAAAACTTACTTCAGAAGACTAGAACCCAACAGATGAAATACAGAAATCTCATTGTTACAAGTACTTGTCATTTTAGGTACACCTAAACAGTACGTAATTTTTATTTTATAGGATAATGGACCCTGTAACATTAAAAAGCTACAGCAGGGTCTGTGTAAAGTGAGCTTCACACTTTGCACTTTTCACTTTTTTGTATCCTGCAATTAAATTTACTGACTGAAGCAAGAGCACACAGCTTTTTAGAATGAGGTCTTTGCACCTTTGCCGTTCCATGTATTTAATTTCACTGTTACATACATATATATATATATGCAGGAGGATAAATTACGACCTAAAGTTGATAACTGTGAAACAATATTAACTTCTTTCTTACCTTG